>JANEHK010000870.1:1590-16994 GCA_025960845.1 Tachycineta bicolor | reverse complement strand
GGAGGATACAGCATGGGTCCCCCGGGGCACCGGAGGCAACCTGTCATACACCCAGATAGGAACACAGGAGATGACGCTATTAAAGTGGCAAGGGGGATCCAAGAGGTCATTCCCCACAGGAAGAGTGTACAAGTAGGTTGGGAAGGAAGGCAAGAGAAGGAAGGGATCCCTGGCAGCTGGGTGCAATAGCCTCTAGAGGAATATCAAGCAGCAATGTCCTTTGGATCCAGAGAGCCCTGAAAGGCAGGCATTTGAAAAAGGCACTGGGGGGAGGGACCAAAGCCTGGGCCCAGAAATGGAAGCAATAAGCTGAAACAGAGGATGGGCAGCAAAAGGAGAAAGGAGTAGTTGCTAAGGGAAGCCCTAGGAGTCTCTTGGAGGGGGCAAGAGGGAAAAGGCAGACAAAAGCAAGGAGGAAGGTAGCTGTGAGCACAGAAAGTAGAAGGGCCAGGAAGGAGCCACAAAAGGGAGCAAGGGAGAAAGCCACCTGCAGGGACAGGGAAAAGTAAAGGCCCTACCCTATAGCCTTGGCTTCCCCCTCCCAAACCAGCAAAGACTGGAATGTGGCCCTGTAGGGGGGAAGTAGGACGCTGGAGCTGAGATGGCCCAGAAATGAGTTTGCATCAGGGGATGACAAGGTAGCAGGAACTTACAGGAAAAGTGAAAATGTGAGAGCACGGAACACCAGGGGCTTGATGGGCTCCCATCAGCGTTTTTTATCAGGTCCCCTGATGCGTGGAGCTCATCTTAAAAGATGGGAGATCGGTCCCCCTCTGCAACACATAGAAATGATAGACAGAGCTGCAGAGACATCAAGGAAAAAGCAAAAGCAACTCCCTATGGGAGCGGTGCTTGCCAAACCAGTGGCAGAGCTCGTAGGGCCAGAAGGGAAGCCTGGCAGAGCTCCTCACTTTAAAAAAAATGAGGAGATGAAAGAGAAGACACAGAAGGGTGTGACACATATCCTAGACAGACCAAAGTGAGATGGTTGATCGTGACCTTGTGAGAGACCTACGGGTTCAAGAGGAGGGGTACAAATTCCTCCTAAAGAGGATGAGATAAGGGGACAGAGGAGAAGGAGCACAAGGGATGGAAAGGAACTCAAACCACACAGGAGGGTTGAAGGCGGGAAATTCAGAAACACAAAGGCCAGAAGGAACATCCCCTAGAAGAGGGAGGCAAGATCCTGGGTACACACAAAGCAGGAAAGCAATAGCCAGCATCACAACACCTACAGAAGCAGGGAGGAAGACAACCGTGGAGGTGGCCCTAAAAGGTCCCCATGGTGGCAGGGAAAAAAAGAATGGATTCAAGGGACTACAAGACTACAAAACAGAACACCAGGGTCCAAGAGACACTGACACCAGACCCACACACCTTGTGTGTGAAAAGCCTTGCTAACATGCTTGCTGGGCTGGGGTACACCTAGAGGATGGTTTTTAACGACAGCAGAAATGGGTTTGCCTTGGGCAGGGAGGGGGCCCCAAGAAGCAGAGGAAGCAACAGGCAAGAGGGACACCCCCTTGGCAAGGCTTTACAGAGCCTCTGAATGAATAGACACATCCTTGGGAGGAATGGTTGAAAGGATTCACCCCTAAAAGGAGTGCAGAAATCCTGTGGGAGGTGGAGAAAAACCCTTTAAGATCAAGCAAGGAGCAAAAGGGCAGAGAAAACACCATCCCTCCCCATTTCTGGGGAGAGAAGAAGGCCTTGAAGCATAGGAAAACAAGCTGGCATGACACGAAAAAAAGGGCCCTCTCTTCAAGAGCTCACTGGGGAGGGGGAGGAAAAAGTAAGTATTGACTAAATGTCAAGCAAACTCCCCACCTCAGCTCCAAGAACTAAAAGAGAGAAAACAGGTGGCCTTATTAAGATAGGCTAAAGGATAAGTAGAAGAAGACTCACCATGTTAAATTCCTACAGGAAAAGGAGTCTTCCCAGAATGGCACACACACATACCCGTCCTCACCTTAAGGCCACAGCAAGGCAAAAAGCTCAGGAAGGCTTACAGGAGTCTAGGATCTTCCAATATCATGTGTCAGTACCAAATAGTACCGATGTAGAACGGACAACGTGCAAGAGCTTCAAGCCTGCACCATCCTCTCGGGAGCCCATCCCAAAGGGATGGAAAGACTCCTTAGACTCCTAGACAAAGCAAGGAGGGATGACCTACAAGGTACCCCTTTGCCATACAGGAGAGTTCCCACAGAGGGATCCTCTAAAGTACAGGAAAAGAGGG
Organism: Tachycineta bicolor; assembly: GCA_025960845.1. Lineage (NCBI taxonomy): Eukaryota > Metazoa > Chordata > Aves > Passeriformes > Hirundinidae > Tachycineta > Tachycineta bicolor. The sequence continues at coordinate 14,755 of JANEHK010000870.1, read as the reverse complement.
CAGGGAGATGCTAAAGTGGAACACAGGACATGGATTAGGATGGATCTAGATGTTACAATGGCAAGGTACACACACACACAATAGGGGACACCTTTAAAAGCATTGGGGAGAAAAGGGGGGGACATAAAGGCAAAAGGAAAAGCTTTCATACTCGAGGAAAGAAACCACACACAGCAAATCCCTGATGACACCCCAGAAGATGGCACTAGTGCCGATGGGGGGGGCATGGAAAAGGAGACACCTTGTAGAAAAAAGGGTACAAAGCAGGAGATCATGCTGCCCCATAGGCAGCCCAAACCTTGGGGAACACAAGAAACACATACCGGGAAAGGAATACACGGCGAAAATAAAAAGAAGGAAGAGAGTAGGAAAAGGAGCAGACAGAAAGGAAAGCAAAGGGCAGGGGGAACCCCAGAGGAAAGGTTGCAACAGGGACTTACCTGGGAAGAGCAACAGAAAGAGACCACTGTAATCAGTGGCTCACCTGAGGGCTTGCAGGGTCATTGGCTAAGACAACAGGTAGGCATTACAGGACAAAGTGGAAACACTTAATTTCAATAACGGGGTACAAACAGCAGGGAATGCAGCAGTTCTGTAGAAAATGAATGGCACTCAGCACTTACCGTGTAGGGAAGGTCCATGAGGAAAAATAATTTTATTAACACCTCCTAAAAGATTGGGAAAAGAAGCTGGGGACACAAAGCGGATGGAAACTGTGAGAACACTCAGCTCCTCTTGCATAGTCTGGTCACTTTCCTAGAAAAGAAAACAAAAAGACAAAGGTTAGATGGTGGTGATCGGTCCATTTCACTATTGGACAGTGGTCTCAGATCCATTCTGGAGAATGAGACTTTCTCTTAGACAAGCACATCTTCCAGATGACTTAGAACCATGCTTGGGTGAATTGATGTAAAAGTCACACAAACAGTCACGCAGGGAAAATGCCTTGGGTCACCCTCTCCTGAGAAGTTTCCCAAGCAGCCTGTCAATACATGCGGCTCACCTTGTAAAGAAGAAGAGCTGAAAAGTAAAAGGGTTGTTCCTCTCAAGGAACAGAGATTTTTTTTTCATTTCACTTTCTCATGGGCACAGAGGGCCTCTCCTGATCTCTGTTCAAGCATCTCATCCTATAAATGGACTCCCTCAAAAGGCACCCTGAAATGGAAATCAAACCTAGCCCCAAATGCCCATCGTGCCCGTGGCTGAATGGAAATGGGGCATTTAGAGATGCTGAAATAAGAATGGAACAACCCACTGTTTCAGTAGTCCTCTGTGTTGATGAAGACTCTCCTGAGTCCATGGTGTTTGTTCTGCATGCAGAGCCTTTCCTTTTGTACCTCAGAAACAGTAAGGTGAAAAACCTTTGTAAGACCAACAATGGGGAAAACCTGCCCAAAGGTTTTTTCCTCTGCCACAGTAGCTCATGGCATAAGAGGTTCAAAGAGGCACTTAATAAATGCAGACAATAGCAAAAGTGACAGCAATCATGCGGTCAAAACACACAAAAACAAGATCAGCGAGGCCTCTTTAGCCTACCCCTCCGTGAGCATGACAGCAGCTCAATCGAAGTAGTACCCAGAGCTGTTAACAGAGGCCAAGGCAAAAAATAGAAACTTGTTTGGAGCAGGGTAAGATAATAACTAATGCAAATCCAGATGGAATCCACACCAGGCTCAAGCCACCATACCCCCCTAAAAGCACCCAGGAGGCCAAACTAAATGTCACCTGTCTGTCTCTAGCCAAAGGGGGGGGAAAAGTTAATATAAATTGAGTAAAAAAAAAAAAATATACACCTACAAGACAGCAGAAATCCTTACAGGGAAACATCCTTCTGGAACAATTGGGCATTTCTAGGAAAGTGAACAAGAGAAGGAGCTGAAAGACACAGAAGCTTAGTACACACCACAAGCCACATCTGAGATAGCTCAGATGCACTAAGTCCTTGCTGGTCAGCTTTAGGTGCAAGGAGCTACGCTTGTAAGGAAAAGCAAAATGGGCTCCAGTACACACAACAGAGCTGCACACTTCCTCCTCAAAGAATCCATGTAATATGCCAAACTGTGAAGTGCTAGCCTAAGTCAAAAACACATGGAAAAGGTATAAAGGTCAGCAGCAGGAAGATTCATCTTCCTGATTTCAAGAACACATGCTTCAGAGCCTTGTTGGCAAGAAGCGTACTAAGGGAGGAATAGGCAGGGACAGGGAGCAAGAGGAATTTGGAGATGGGGTACTCAACAGGTCTATAAATACGTGGGAGGATAGGAGGGAAAGAGACTGTGTACGGCCTGCCCATCAGAAACGTACACTGGGTGACTTTGCTTACACTGGGTGACTTTGCTGTAAAGAAAACCTAAAGTTCAGTAACCCAGAACGGTCTTGTAAAAACAGATAGCAATGGAGGCTTCATAGCCAAAAAACTAAACCAAAAAGCAAGGAGACAAAACCCTACACCACGTGGGAGACTAAGTGCATGGAGGCCTTTTCAAAACAAGAGTGCGTGGCACAGAAATGCCTCCAGTACAAAGCTTCCAGCACCTACTTGTTAGACTAGTTCACATTACCCATGGCCTGGAAACTTTCCGTACTATGAAAGAAGCAGCACAAGTAGTCCTAAGAATAGGATGAACACACAGTAGTAAATAGTACAGACTCAGACCGTGGCCCCTGTGGCACGGCACAACGATGCCATCGTAGCAGAAAAGCTTTAGGGATGCCCTGGCAGTGACAGACACTGTGACACAGCCAAAGTTCAGGGGGACAGCAGAGGAGGAATAAAAAGACTGAAATGGAGGACTAAAAGGAAGGACCAAAAGAGCAAGGAATAGCCTTCAGGGTCTCCCCCAACCCTAGGGACAACCGAAGTGTGACACAGATCTGACATAGGGGCTTCATGATGGGAAAGCGTGACAGGACTCCCCTTCCTGCAAACCCCATAAGGCACTGGCAGTGGAGGGCAAGCACAGGCAGGGACACAAGAACATCCAGACACAAGGGACAAAACAGGCACATATGCTAAGAAGCTCACTGCCTCCAACATCACCCTCGGAGGCAGACACACCTCAGCACAACAGGACAGTGGGTTGCCAGTCAGTCTTCACAGGTAACCCCCAGGACCATCTATTTTAAAAAGACCCTTCAAGGTCCTGTCATCAACTGACCACACTGTGGACTCCAAAAAAGCACAGCACACTAAATACAGCACTCAGAGGGCCACGACCACCCCCAAATCACCTGACAGGCTCACACACAGCAACACCCACACACACTTCCTCCAACAAAATGACCGGCCAGGATAGACAGACTCTTCAAATAAGTTTCAAAAAGCAACACAGGTCATGGACACAGAGAGGAAACACAAAGGGGAGCACCCATTTGGTAGTGTTATGTAAAACACAGATTGATAGGCAGTGAGAACCACATTCAGCACTTCAACAAGACTAGAAACCGCAGTGGGTACCAAGAAAGGACAAGCACATTTGTGCATTGGGGGCTTGAGTCAATAAAGGTGGAAGGAATACAATGGACCTGACAAAGGCCAGAACCCGAGGCAGGAAAGCACTAGCAGCACTTCTCTGCACTGCCTGGGGTAAGAGACATAGGGGATGGAATACCTTTCAGTGGGGGCCACACCTTGACGTGACCTTTTAAACAACACACAAGTCATGTCAGGGTACAGACAGGACAAGTCAGCAAAGCTTTAAAAAGACAAAGGACAAATGCACGAATGCCCAACATAGGGCTCTTGTAGGCACAGAAAACACACTTCAAGTCCATGCAGATGTTTAACAGCCATTGCAAGGACTTTTAGTACACCATCAGGAGGTAAACAAAAGAGGCCTGGTAGGGCCTTTACCAAAGCCTTACACAGACACACTGGGCAGGGCTTAGCCCCAGGATCGCCAAAACTCAGGCCCTGACCTGCACTCCCTTCTTACATAGAACAGGAGCATTTAGAATGACAAGCTTCAAATGCACACAAGGTTATACCCCTTCAAAGTACCCTGAAGAAGGGGGCCAAGGCAGGGAGAAACACAGGACCATCGAAAGCCACATCTCTACACCCAGGCTGCTAAAGAGGCAACACCTAGACCACAACCTCAGGCATATAAACCTGCCCAAGAATGGGTCTACAAAGGTGCTATCGACAGTATCTTTGATCACCAATGCAAGGTCACTCAAGAAAGGCAGGGACAAGGGGGGAGGGCACCCTCCACCACCTGAGCTCACAGGTCACAAGGAGAGGTACACCTCACAGCCTGTCCGGGACACCACAAGTACACAGGGAAATGTTGGTTTAGGACTGAGTCAAAGGAAGCTGATAGGCAGATGCAGGTATTGAAGAAACAGGGGGAACCAGGAGGTGGGATGAACCTGCAAGGTGAAACGTGGCCCTTCAGCAGAACTGCAGCTCTCCCCTCAACTAGGTAGAGGGGCTGACCTGAGCAATAAGGCCAGCAAAAACACATTACAAATAAAGTTACATACCAAACGAGGCATTTAAAAGAGGCCATAAGAAACCCAAGGGAGTGGCTGAAAAGCACCAAAACATACAGGGAGGCCAAAAGGGTCTAACAGGGTTCCCTTCCTTCAAGGGAGGACATCCTAGCCAGGCAAACTGTGTTTTACACCTTGCACAACTAATCAGAATGAGAAAGACAGTGCTGGGACACAGGAAAACGCCAGGCTTTGGATTGAAAAGGAGGATAGCCAGAGCATGCGAGAAGCTGTGGCCTTACCCTTAAATAAACAACCACATCCAGAGGCTCCCTGGGGTTCCCCACGACACCCACAAGCCTCCCTCCAAATGCCTGCTGCCTCATTTCACCGTGGCAAAACAAATGATGGACAGGGCTTACACAGCTGCTAAAACCTGCAGCACAGGGACACTTGCCAGGGAATACAGGGCCTTGGCTTATATGTGCCTTCCAGACAGGCTGGGAGCATTGTAACAAAAGGCCACCCGTGACAAACTTAAAACACCACCTGGTCCTAGCAGGTCAGGCAACACGGTGGCCACAGGTACAGCCAGCCCTTTCACCACCAAACACGGAAGGGGATCAAAGTACTGCTACGGCAAACGAGGCCATGCCAGGGCATCGTGGCAGCCAGACACACAGGTAGGGATGCTCGTGGCACAGGAAAATGGCGACAAGCACTTAAGCAGGCAGTGCCATTTCCCTAGAGCCATGCTAAGTCCCTCTAACATCCCCAGAGCTTTGGCCGAGAGGCACAGGAGGACCAATGAAGAAATAGACACACTGTTACATATGGGGTCTAGAAGCAAATAAGCAATGCCAACGGCTCTTGCCAGTGCCTTAAGCAAAGAGACGGGACAGACCTCAGAGGAAAGATGCAATCATCGCCCTCTGCTATTCCCTACTCATACAATCAGCAGGCAACAGGAGGGGACAGAGAAGCGACATCTCTTTTGTTTCCTCACGGGCACAGAGGGCTTCTCCTCTTGACATGACTTGAAACACTTCATAAGAGGAAAAGCACCTGCTGGACCACCAATAGCCTCCCTCAAAGACACACACCAATACAAACCAGGTCATCCCCAAAGGCACATGTTCACCAGGAGTAGTCACAGAAATAGGGCATTTCAAGAAGCTCAAGTAAGAATGGAGCGACCCACTGGAAGCCTCTGCCGTAATAGGCTCACCTGCAGACAGGGTGCAGCTTCCTGTTCACCCCATCCTTCTCTATCCCAAGGAAGGGCATAATTGGAAAACTTGCATAGGACCGACAACATCAGAAAGCGGCCTGAAGTCTTCCCGCACTAGCTCACAGAAGTAGAGGTTTAGGGCAGTAACAAAAAATAATCTGGCATAAATAGTAAAGATCACACCAATCCCGCAGTCAAAACTCACAAAAACAAGAGCATCAGGGCCTCTTGAGCCCACCCCTCCATGGCAATTGGGGCAGCTTAGCACCAATAGTATCCAGAGCTCTTAGCAGGGACAAAGCCAAAAAATGTCAAGGTCATTGCAGCAGGGTAACTACAGAAGTCCTAGAAACAAGGAGCCACCTCTCCTTAACCTACCACCTGAGAGCACATAGAATCCAGGCCTGGCTCACACCAGCATCCCCCTTGCAAGGGGAGCCAGAGGGCAGCGGGCCCAAGTCAATACACCTAGGTGTCTCTCTGCCCATAGCAAAAAATAAAGGAAGGGAAAAGTGTTAGAGGGAGACATTACATTTCAACAAGTGGGGAATGGTAGGAAACTCAACACACTAACTGGCTGAAGGAGCTGAAAGACATGGAGAAGCTCTCTGCACACTCCACACGAGCCACATCTGAGATAGCTCAGATGCACTGAGTCCTTGCTGGTCAGCTTTAGGTGCAAGGAGCTAGGCTTGTAAGGAAAAGCAAAATGGGCTCCACAACACACAACAGAGCGGCAGACCTGCTGAAAGAATCCATGCAAGACACCAAGCTCTGAAGTGCTAGCATAACTGAAAAACACAGGGAACAGGTAGAAAGGTCAGCAGCAGGAAGATTCATCTTCCTGATTTTAGCAACACCTCCTCGACATAGACCCATTTGACAAGACAAAGGACACATGCTTCAGAGCCTTCTTGGCAAGGAGCGCACAAAGGGAGGAATAGGCAGGGACAGGGGAGAAAGGAATTTGGAGATGGGTTATTGGACAGGTCTGTCAATACAAGGCTATGAAAGGACCTGGCCATGGCACAGGGCATAGGAGGGAAACAGGCTGGGTACTGCCTGCCCATCAGAAACATACACTGCATGACTTTGCTGTCAAGAATAACTAAATGACAGTAACCCACAACAGACTTGTAAAAACAGTCAGGGATGGAGGCTGCAGAGCCCAAAAACAAAACCAAAAATCAAGGACAAAAATCCTGCACCAGGTGGGAGACCAAGTCCATGGAGGCCTTTTCTAAACAAAAGGGTGCATGGCACACAAATGCCTCCAGTACAAAGGTACCGACACCTACTTGTTAGACGAGATCGTGTCACCCGTGCCCTACAAACGTTCCCTACTGTAAAACAGACGGCACAAGTAGTCACACAAATAAAAGGACTACACATCACCCCCTGTACAGAGGAGTAAGTCCTGGGGATTAAAATCGTGGCCCCCGTGGCACCGCACCACAACAGCACCCTAGCATAAAAGCTTTAGGGATGCCCTGGCAGTGACATACACGGCGACACAGCCAAAGGTCAGGGGGACAGCAGAGGGTGAATAGAAAGACTCAAAAGGATGAAAGGAAGGAAAGAAGGACAAAAGGAGAAACAAATGGCCTTCAGGATCTGCCCCCCAACCCTAGGGACAATCAAATTCTGACACGGATCTGACAGAGGGGCTTCACGATCGCAAAGCATGAGAGGAACCCCCTTCCTGCAAACCCCATAAGGCACTGGCAGTGGAGGGCAAGCACAGGCAGGGACACAACAACATCCAGACACAAGGGACAAAACAGGCACACATCCTAAGAAGCTCGCTGACTCCAACGTCTCCCCAAGATAGGCATGCACACCTCAGCAAAACAGGATACTGGGTTGCCATTCTAAAGGCCCTCCAAGGTCCTGTCAACCACTCACACCACAGGGGGACCCCAGAAAACGGCAGCACACACGGGACCACAGTCACAGGGCCACAACCACCCCCCGAGTCACCTTTAAGGGTCACACGCTGCAACACACACTTTGTCCAACCAAATGACCACCCAGGATAGACACACTCTTCTAAGAACTTTCCAAAAGCAACCACACACAGGTCAAGGACAGGGAGAAGAAACACAAAGGGAGCACCCCTTTGCTGCTGTGATGTCAAACACAGATTCATAGAAATTGGAACCACATTCACGACTTGGACAACAAAGAAAAAGCACAGTAGGTAAAAAGAAAGGGCAAGCATATTTGGGGATTGGAGGCTTCAGTCAGTAAAGGTGGTGGAAGGAATACAAGGGAGTTGACAAGGGCCAGAACACAAGGCAGGATACTGGTGCCAGCACTTCTCTGGGATGCCTGGGGTAAGAGACACCAGGAATGTAATATGTTGCAGTGGGGGCCAAACCTGGACATGACCTTTTAAAACAACACACAAGTCATGTCGTGGTGCAGACGGGACAAGTCAGCAAATCTTGAAAAAGAGAAAGGACAAATGCAGGAATACCCCACATAGGGCTCTTCTACACACAGAAAACACACTTCAAGTCCATGCAGATGTTTAACAGAGCCACTGCAACGACTTCTGGTACAGCAACAGGAGGGGAACAAAGCAGGCCTGGTAGCACTTTTACCAAAGCCTTAGACACACTGGACAGGCCTTGGCCCCAGGATCACCAAAAGTCAGGCCCTGATCTGCGCTCCCTTCTTACAAAACAACCATAGGAAACGAGCATTTAGAATGACAAGCTTTAAATGTACAAAGGGTTCAACCCCGTCAAAGTACCCTGAGGAAGGGGGCAAAGCAGGGAGAAGCCCAGGACCACCTAAACCCACGTCTCTACACCTACACTGGAAAAGAGGCAACACCTACATCAGGACCTCAGGCAGATAAAGCTGCCCATGAATGGCTCTGCAAAGGTGCTGTCGACAGCATCTCTCATCACCAATGCAAGGTCACTCAGTAAAGGCAGGGACAAGGGGGGAGGCCACCTTCCACCTCCCTAGCTCACAGGTCACAAGGAAAGGGACACCTCACAGCCTGTCCAGAACACCGTAATGACACAGGGAAATTTTGGTTTCGGAATGAGTCAAAGGAATCAGATAGGGTGATGCAGGTATTGAAGAAACGGGAGGGGGAACAAGGAGGTAGAATGAACCTGCACAGGGAAACGAGGCCCATGAGCAAAACTACAGCTCTCCCCTCACCTAGGGAGAGGGGCTGACCTGAGCAAAAAGGCCAGCACCAACACATTAAAAAAAAACAGTGACCTACAAAACGGGGCACTCAGAAGAGGCCATAAGAAACCCAAGGGAGGGGCTGAAAAGCTCCAAAACATCCAGAGGCTCCAAAAGTCTGTAATATGATTCCCTTCCTTCAAGGGAGGGAGTCACAGGCAGGCAGAGTCTGTTTGACAGCATAACAACTAGACAGAATGAGAAAGACAGGGCTGGGACACAAGAAAAACACAGGCTTGGGTTTAAAAAGGAGGATAGCCAGAGCAGGCAAGAAGCTCTGGCCTTACCCTTAAAGAAACAACCCCATCCAGGGGCTCCCTGGGGCTCCCCAGAACACCCACACGCCTCCCTCCAAACGCCTGCTGCCTCTTCACCGTGACAAAGCAAACAATGGACAGGGCTTAGACAGCTCCTAACAGCAAGAACACAGGAGCAGGAACACTTGCCAGGGAATACAGGAAGGCCTTGGCTGCCATGTGCATTGTACCAGAAGGCCACCCGTGACAAACTTAAAACACCACCTGGTCCTAGCAGGTCAGGCAACACGGTGGCCACAGGCACAGCCAGCCCTTTCAACACCAAACACACGAGGGGACAAAAGTAGTGCTGCGGCAAATGAGGCCAAGCTAGAGCATCACACCAGCCGGACACACAGATAGGGGTGCTCCTGGCACAGGAAAATGCCTACAAGCACTTAGCATGGCTCAAGGGAAAAAGGCACAGCCTGCTTAATTGCCCCGACATGCCCAGAGCTTTGGCTAGGGGGATAGGACTAATGGGGAAATAAACACACACCCTGACAAGTGGGGTCTAGAAACAAATGGGAATGGCAACGGCTCTTGCCACTGCCTTAAGCAAACACACGGGACAGACCTCAGGGGAAAGATGCCATCGTCTCCCTTTGAAACACAGGCTTGCCATTCCCTACTCAGACAATCACCCAGCAACTGGAGGAGGAGAGAAAAGTGACATGTCTTTCACTTCCTCACAGCACAGAGGGCTTCTCCTCTTGACAGTGCTTCAAGCCCTTCATAAGAGGAAGAGCACCTCCCAGACCAGCAATAGCCTCCCTCAAAGACACACACCAATACAAACCATCTTGTCCCCAAAGGGATACCTTCCCCCAGACAAGAAGTCTTAGAAAGAGGGCATTTCAATAAGCTCAAATCAGAATGGAGCAACCCCCTGGAACCCTCGCCCATAATAGGCTCTGCAGCCAAGGTGCTGCTTCATGTTCACCCGGTCCTTTTCTTTCTCAGAGAAAGGCAAAAGTGGAAAATGGTCATGGGGCCGACAACGTGGGAAACGGCCTGAAGGCTTCCCACACTACCTCACAGGATGAGAGGTTCAAGGCAGTACAAGGAAAAGTCATGCAGAAATAGGACACGTCACAAGCAAGGGGTCTAAACTCACAAAGGCAAGAGCATCAGGGCCTCTTGGGCCCCCCCCCATGGCAATCAGGGCACCTCGGCCTCAATAGTATCCAGAGTGCTTAGCAGGGCCAAAGCCAAGAAATGTCAAGGTCTTTGGAGCAGGGTGACAACAGAGGTGCTGGAAAGCAGCCACCTCTCCTTATCCTGCCACCCAAGAGCAGATAGAATACAGGCCAGCCTCACACCACCATCCCCCTTACAAGGGGAGCCACACAGCAGCAGGCCCAACTCAATACACCTAGGTGTATCTCTGCCCATGGGAAAAAAATAAAAGGCCAGATACAAGGAAGGATAAAGTGTTAGAGGGAGACATAACATGGCAACAATTGAGGATTTTTAGGAAACTGAACAGACTAAGTGGGTGAAGGACCTGAAAGACATAGGGAAGCTCTCTGCAGACTCAACATGAGCCACATCTGAGGTAGCTCAGATGCACTAACTCCTTGCTGGTCAGCTTTAGGTGCAAGGGGCTAGGCTTGTAAGGAAAAGCAAAACGGGCTCCCAAACACACAACAGAGCTGCAGACTTCAGGCTGAAAGAATCACTTCAAGACACCAAACTCTTAAGTGCTAGCCTAAGTCAAAAGTACATGCAACAGGTACAAAAGTCAGCATCAGGAAGCTTCACCTTCCTGATCTTTGGGACCAACCAATCCTCAACGCAGACCCAGCAGTCCTCTAACAAAACGGGACACGTACTTCACAACCTTCTTGGCAAGGAGTGTACAAAAGGGAGGAATAGGCAGGGACAGGGAGCAAGAGGAATTTGCATATGGGGTACTCAACAGGTCTATAAATACGTGGCTCCGAAAGGACCTGGCTATGTCACAGGGCATAGGAGGCAAACAGGCTGGGTACTGCCTGGCCATCAGGAACAGACGCTGGGTGGCTTTGGTGTAAACAAAGACTAAAGGTCAGTAACCCAGAAGGGTCTTATAAAAACAGTTGCCAGTGGAGGCTACAGAGCCAAAAAACAAAACCAAAAAGCAAGGACAAAAACCCTACACCAGGTGGGAGACAAAGTGCATGGAGGGAGGCCTTTTCAAAACAAAAGACTCTGTGGCACAGAAATGCATCCTGTACAAAGCTTCCAGCACCTACTTGTTAGACTAGTAGACATTACCCATGGGCTGGAAACTTTCCCTACTATGAAAGAAGCAGCACAAGTAGTCCTAAGAATAGCATGAACACACATTACCCCCCAGTACAGACTAGTAAATAGTACAGATTCAGATCCACGGCCCCCATGGCATGGCACAACAATGCCATCGTAGCAAAAAAGCTTTAGGGATGCCCTGGCAGTGACATACACTGTGACACAGCCAAAGTTCAGGGGGACAGCACAGGATGAATAAAAGACTGAAATGGATGACTGAAAGGAAGGTCAAAAAGAGCAAAGAATGGCCTTCAGGGTCTGCCCCCCAACCCTAGGGACAATCAAAGTCTGACACAGAGCTGACAGAGGAGCTTCACAATGAGAAAGCATGAGAGGACTCCCCTTCCTGCAAACCCCATACGGCACTGGCAGTGGAGGGCAAGCACAGACAGGGACACAACAACATCCAGACACAAGGGACAAAACAGGCACACATGCTAAGAAGCTCACTGACTCCAACATCACCCTCAGAGGCAGACACACCCCAGCACAACGGGACAGTGGGTTGCCATTCAGGCTTAACAGGTAACCCCCAGGACCATCTACATGAAAAAGACCCTTCAAGGTCCTGTCATCAACTGACCACACTGGGGACTCCAAAAAAGCACGGCACACTAAAGACCACACTCAAGAGGGCCACAACCACCCCCGAGTCACCTGCCAGGCTCACGCAGCAACACCCACACACACTTCCTCCAACCAAATGACCGGCCAGGATAGACACACTCTTCAAAGAACTTTCAAAAAGCAGCACAGGTCATGCACAGGGAGAAGAAACACAAGGGAAGCACCCATTTGCTAGTGTGATGTAAAACACAGATTCATAGCAAGTGAGAACCACATTCAGCAGATAGACAAAAGAGAAAAAGCACAGTGGGTAAAGAGAAAGGTCAAGCACATTTGTGCATTGGGGGCTTCACTGGATAACACTGGAAGGAAAACAAGGGACTTGAGCAATGCCAGAACCCGCAGCAGGAAAGCCATGGTGGCACTTTTCTGGGGTGCCTGGGGTAAGAGACACCAGGCAGGGATGGAATAGGTTTCAGTGGGGGCTACACCTTGACATGGCCTTTTAAAGCAAGGCAGGAGTCATGTCACGGTACACACGGGACAAGTCAGCAAATCTTTAAAAACAGGAAGGGCAAATGTGGGAATGCCCCACATACAGTTCTTCTAGGCACAGAAAACACATTTCAAGTCCAAGCAGACATTTAACAGACCTATTACCTAGGAGTTTTAGTAAAGCATCAGGAGGGGAACCAAACAGGCCTGGTAGGGCTTTGACCAAAGCCTTAAACACAGTGGCCAGGCCTTGGCCCCAGGATAGCCAAAGCTCGGACCCTGATCTGCACTGCATTCTTACAAAACAAACATAGAACAGGAAGATTTAGAATGACACATCTCAAATGCAGAGGGTCCAACCCCTTCAAATTACCCTGAAGAAGGGAGGCAAGGCAGGGAGAAACCCAGCACCCCAGAAAGCCACATCTCTACACCTAGGCTGCTAAAGAGGCGACACCTACACCTGGACACCAGGCACATAAAACTGGCCATGAATGGGTCTGCAAAGGTGCTGTCAACAGCATCTTTCATCACCAATGGAAGGTCCCTCACTAAAGGCAGGGAAAAATGGAGAGGGCACCCTCCACCTCCTTAGCTCAGAGGTCACAAGGAGAGGTACACCTCACGGCCTGTCCAGGAC
>JANEHK010000869.1:0-17014 GCA_025960845.1 Tachycineta bicolor | reverse complement strand
TTGGCGGGTTTGGGGAAGGGTGATGTAGTCAATCTGCCAGGCTTCCCCGTACTTATACTTGGACCATCGCCCGCCATACCATAGGGGCTTCACCCGCTTGGCCTGTTTGATGGTAGCACATGTCTCACAGTCATGGATAACCTGAGAAATACTGTCCATGGTTAGATCCACCCCTCGGTCTCGTGCCCACTTATAGGTGGCATCTCTGCCCTGGTGACCTGAGGCATCATGGGCCCATCGAGCTAGGAACAACTCTCCCTTGTGTTGCCAATCTAAGTCTATCTTTGACACCCCTATCTTTGCAGCTTGATCTACCTGCTGATTGTTGAGGTGCTCCTCATTAGCCCGACTCTTGGGGACATGGGCATCTACATGACGGACTTTGACAGGTAGCTTCTCTACCCGAGTGGCAATGTCTTTCCACTCATCTGCAGCCCAGATTGGCTTTCCTTTACGCTGCCAATTGGCCTTTTTCCACCTGTCCAGCCAACCCCACAGAGCATTGGCCACCATCCACGAATCAGTGTAGAGGTAGAGCTTTGGCCACTTTTCTCTTTCAGCAATGTCTAGGGCCAGTTGAACAGCTTTGAGTTCAGCAAGTTGGCTTGACCCACCTTCTCCTTCAGTGGCTTGTGCAACCTGTCGTGTGGGGCTCCATACAGCTGCTTTCCACTTCCGGTTCATCCCTACAATGCGGCAGGAACCGTCAGTGAAAAGAGCATAGCGTGTTTCTTCTGCTGGCAGTTGGTTGTATGGTGGACCCTCTTCGGCACGTGTCACTTGTTCCTGCTCCTCTTCATCTGTGAGACCAAAGTTTTCACCTTCCGGCCAGTTTGTAATTATTTCCAAAATCCCAGGGCGATTTGGGTTTCCAATGCGGGCGCGCTGAGTGATGAGGGCAATCCATTTGCTCCACGTGGCGTCGGTGGCATGATGGGTGGAGGGAACCTTTCCTTTAAACATCCACCCCAGCACCGGTAGTCGAGGTGCCAACAGGAGTTGTGCTTCTGTGCCAATCACCTCTGAGGCGGCTTGAACTCCTTCATAGGCAGCCAAGATTTCCTTCTCTGTTGGAGTGTAGTTGGCTTCGGACCCTCTGTAGCTTCGGCTCCAGAATCCCAGTGGTCGGCCCCAAGTCTCCCCAGGCACCTTCTGCCAAAGGCTCCAGGACAGGCCATTGTTCCCGGCTGCTGAGTAGAGCACGTTCTTCACATCTGGTCCCGTCCTGACTGGGCCAAGGCTATTGCATGAGCGATCTCCTGCTTGATCTGGGCAAAGGCTTGTTGCTGTTCAGGGCCCCAGTGGAAATCGTTCTTCTTGCGGGTGACCAGGTAGAGAGGGCTCACAATCTGGCTGTACTCAGGGATATGCATTCTCCAAAAACCTATGGCGCCTAGGAAAGCTTGTGTTTCCTTCTTGCTGGTCGCTGGAGACATTGCGGTGATCTTATTGATAACCTCAGTGGGAATCTGCCGCCGTCCATCTTGCCACTTTACTCCCAGGAACTGGATCTCTCGGGCAGGTCCCTTGACCTTGCTCTGCTTGATGGCAAAACCAGCTTTCAGGAGAATCTGGATGATCTTCTCTCCTTTCTCAAACACTTCCATTGCCGTGTTCCCCCACACAATGATGTCATCGATGTACTGTAGGTGCTCCGGAGCCTCACCCTTTTCCAGTGCAGCCTGGATCAGTCCATGGCAGATGGTGGGGCTGTGTTTCCACCCCTGGGGCAGTCGGTTCCAGGTGTACTGCACGCCCCTCCATGTGAAAGCAAACTGAGGCCTGCATTTTGCAGCCAGAGGAATGGAGAAAAATGCATTAGCAATGTCAGTGGTGGCATACCATTTTGCTGCCTTGGACTCCAGCTCGTACTGGAGTTCCAGCATGTCCGGCACCGCAGCGCTCAATGGTGGAGTCACTTCGTTCAAGGCACGGTAGTCCACAGTCAATCTCCATTCTCCATCAGACTTGCGCACAGGCCAGATGGGGCTGTTGAAGGGTGAGTGGGTTTTTCTGACCACCCCTTGGCTCTCCAGCTCACGGATCATCTTGTGGATGGGGATCACGGCATCTCGATTTGTCCGATACTGTCGGCGGTGCACCGTTGAGGTGGCAACTGGAACTCGTTGCTCTTCTACCTTTAGAAGTCCTACTGCAGATGGGTTCTCCGACAGTCCAGGCAAGGTATTCAATTTCTTAATGCCCTCTGCCTCCACAGCTGCTATTCCAAAAGCCCACTTGAGTCCTTTAGAGTCTTTGTAATAGCCATTCTGGAGGAAGTCTATGCCCAGAATACACGGGGCCCCTGAGCCAGTCACAATTGGATGTTTCTGCCACTCTTTCCCAGTCAGGCTCACCTCGGCTTCCAACAGAGTCAATTCCTGTGATCCCCCCGTCACCCCGGCAATGGATATAGGTTCTGTCCCCACATATTCCGATGGTATCAGTGTACACTGCGAACCAGTATCAACTAAAGCTTCATATTTCTGTGGCTCTGATGTGCCAGGCCATCGGATCCACACTGTCCAATAAACCCGGTTTTCCCGTACCTCTCCCTGGCTAGAGGCAGGGCCCCTCTAGCACCGGTCATTATTCCCTTCCTGGGCATACATGGTAGAGGTTCCTTCACAGGGATCTGACATATCCTCACTTCTATAATACCTGGCAGCTTGGTCATGCGATGTTGAGGCTACCTTCATCTTAGTGGAACCCTCTCAGTTAGTGTTTCTTTCCTTGAGCTCACGCACCCGTGCTGCCAGGGCAGAAGTGGGTTTCCCATGCCACCTTCCCATGTCTTCCCCATGGTCACTGAGAAAAAAACACAGGTCAGCTCGTGGGATGTACCCTCTCTCTCTAGCTGGGGGCCGTTGAGCTCTGACTCTGGGGCGTGTAACTCGCACTGGTGCTACATAGGAACTGTTTCTCCTCATCTCCTCCCTCACCTCCCTTATCTCCTCTGTCACCTCCTCCATCTTCTCCCTGAGTTTCTTAGCCACAGCAGAGACCTGAGCCTGCATTGGGCCACTGATCATACTCTCATAATTTCTAAGCCTGTTGGCTACAGAACCCACTGTCTCTCTGTTATCGGCATTAAAGGTTGCAATGAATGTGGTGTATTGAGATGGTCCTAGAGTTGCCAGGTTCCACAGCATTTGCCCTGTGCACCTGACTTTGTCGGGATCATTATCATGCTGTCCACCCCTCCCAAAGAGTACCTCCAATACTGCCTCTTCTCTCAGCTGTTGGATCCCTTCCTCAAGGGTCTTCCAGCGCATTCTATGATGGTGCTTCTGCATTCTGTCTCTGTGGACAAACCTCTCCCTTACACTCATTAAAAGCCGCTCCCAAAGGGAAAGGGGCCCTGGCTCCCTTACAAATACCTGATTCACACCTGAGTCCTGGGTCAAGGGTCCCAAATTCCTTGCCTCACTACTATCTAGTTGCACGCCTCTACCTATAAGGTCCCAGACCCGAACCAACCAGGCTGTATAAGCCTCACGTCCCCGCCGTGCAAGATCTTTTTGCAGATTACGGAGACTTTCATATGTCAGAGACTCAGTGATGATCTCAACCTCTGACTCCTCCGCCGGTTGTGAGGGCCCTCCTTTCTTATCCTTGTTGCCTGGGTGCTCTGATTTTACCTTATACTTCTTTGTTTCCACAGGGGCCACTGCTGCTGGCTGTGGCTGCCCCTGTGGTTCAGCTGGAACCTGGATGGTTGTAACGTCTGTGGGTTCCGCTGCTGGACTATCAGACTCTCCTTTGTCGGGGCAGGGCTCGGGTTTCCCAGCAGCTGGGGCTAATGAGGCTACAACAGGGGCAAGGTACTCCTTCAGCATCTCACCTATCTCTTTCACCAAATCTGGGTGGTTTATTCCTGAGGCAGGCTGTGGGGCAGTGTCA
The DNA here is from genome assembly GCA_025960845.1 of Tachycineta bicolor. Taxonomy (NCBI): domain Eukaryota; kingdom Metazoa; phylum Chordata; class Aves; order Passeriformes; family Hirundinidae; genus Tachycineta; species Tachycineta bicolor. Next base: position 13,111 of record JANEHK010000869.1, on the reverse strand, counting down.
GGCTGTGGGGCAGGGTCAAGCTGTGGGGCAGTATCCTTACAATCTAGGGGAGGTATCAGGGTGATTATCCAGGTCAGTATCCCCTTATCTCTAAATGCTAAACAGAACAGGCATACCAGCAACACCAACCACTGTATGCTGTCATTAACATTCAGAGATTTGAACCCTTCAAAGACTGGTGGGCTAGGCCCAAAGAGCTGGGTGAAGGGTTGTGAAAAAATTTCCCCTGGTGTCATTTCTTCGCAGTAGGTACCGTTGATAAAGTAACCCCAGAAACACACAGTTAGTATATGATAGCCCTGTGCCTGCCTTCCAGAGGAAATTAAAAATCCACGATTTCCTCACTTCGTTAACCCATATAGCAAACTGGATGATGGCCACAGTAACCTTAGTAACAGGGCCCATGTTTAGAAAAGGGCCTGCAAATGGGAGGAATACGGCCACACCCACATGCCACCCGAACCAGCTCAAGCTAGACCACATGATGGACAGTACACAACAGTGTAGGCACTTAAGAACTGTTATTCCTTTTCTCTCCAATGCCCTCATGCCCCACAATTTGGGCACCAAATTCTGTCTTGGTTTGAAAAAAAAAAGACAGGTGTCTGCTAAGGAGAGGCAGGCCTCTCTAGGAAATGAGGAATTCAAATCCTTCCCTCCGTGTTATTATAATTTTGGAAGATTAAAATAAAAAAAAAACTTTTCGGTCAGAGCTATGGGGAAGGAATAACAGTGCTTTACTAGTAAATATAACAGGACAAACAAACAACAGCAATTATAATAACAGTAAAACAGAACTAAGAAGCCTGAGGGCAAAGGCGGGAAGCTCCAAAACTCCGGTGCTGATGGCTGGAAGCTGGAAGCGGTGGATTGTCCTCGGCAGGCAGGGGGGTGTCCTGGCAGGCAAGGTGGGCAGTGCTGGAGCACCCGCAGCGGCCGGTCTCGGGCTGACCTAGAATCCAGCAGGACAGCGAAGAAACTCTGAATTCCTGGGCGCTCCAACAGATGATAGAATTCCCAGGACCAGACTTCTCCGCTAGCTGTGGACTTCAGGCAGCTCTCAGTCGCGTGACCGTGCTCCCCGGGAGAACCAAGAGCAATGCCAGTCCTTCCCCCTCTGCCCCCCGGGAACCTCCTCTCTCTCCCAAAACTCAGCGATCAACCTCCTTTGTCCCCTTAAGCACCCTTAACTATCAGTACTTAATATCTCCTAGTAACTCATGGTGGGGGCGGGGGGGGGGGGGAATTCTACAGGGAAAAACTTAACCCTCAACAGTCCTAAAGGAGATACTTGGTTATGCTTTGAAGCAGATCACAAAGGATTGAGAGATATAATAAAAGAAAAAGTGTTGGCAACAAAATTTGAAAAAAAGCCTAGACATACCATCAGGAAAAAACCTGTTCATTGACTTAGTAGAAAGCAACAGTTGAGAATTAAATTTAACCGAGTGCTGGATATGTGGAGGTACACAAATGTCTGAAATTTGGCCCTGGGAAGGAATTAGTTTAAGCCCTCTAGAAATTCTAAAATGGAAACAGACTGAACAGAATACACAAAGTCTAAGAACAAGGGGAAGAGAGAAGTGGGATCTCAAATCTAAAATCATTGGGGAAGAATGTATCATGAGGACAGGAACCAGGTATCAAACCCGTGTAGGAAAATTAATGTGTAAAAGGTATATAATAGTGATAAACTTAAGTGCTAAATGGGTTCCCAAAGGGCCTAACAAGTATGGGTCAACTGAGAACACGGAAAAATGTATCTATAATGAGAGGTATGAATTATATGAATGTATTGACAAAGCTATAAATCCTTTTTGGGGGATAAAAGAACTGTCTTGGTTTTGGCAACAACCTTTTGAAACCAGGGAAGATTACTGGGAAGCTCCAAATCACCTGTTCTGCATCTGTGGGGATACTGCTTATACAAAATTGCCTGAGGATTGGTCAGGAAGCTGTACAATAGGGATCATAAAGCCAGCTTTCTTCCTATTACCCAAGGGATTAGGAGCACACCTAGGAGTCCCAGTATATGACAATCTGGGAAAAGTCGAACGAAAGAAAAGAGATACTCGAACAATTGGTGGAGACCAAAAATGGAAAGGAAAAATATGGACCCCAGAAGAAATTATTAAAACCTATGGACCCGCTACATGGGCACAGGACGGGTCCTGGGGGTATCGCACTCCAATCTACATGTTAAATAGAATCATTAGGCTCCAGGCTGTCCTAGAAATGGTATCTAACAGAACAGCTCTCGCATTAGACCACATCACTGACCAACTAACACAAACAAGAGCTGTAATATACCAAATACGTCTTGCTGTAGACTACCTTTTGGCAGATGAAGGAGGAATCTGTGGTAAGTTTAATTCGTCTGAATGTTGTTTAGAAATTGATGATAAAAGCGCAGTAATTAAAAACATCTCAAAACAAATTAGAAAGCTAGCCTATGTGGGAAATCAAGAGTGGACTCCTCTGATGGACACCGACTGGTGGAATAGTTTTTGGTCATTTAAGGGGGATTGGTGGAAGAAAGCTGGGTTTATGATAATTTGCTCAATCACCGGGTTAATGTTTTTACCTTGTCTAATCCCATGTCTAATTCGAACGATTACCTCCACAGTCCAAGCCAGTATCCAGATCCCTAAAGCAACCAGTCAAAAACAGACCAAAATGATGGTAATAGAGAGTCAAGAACCCGAACATGAGAATGCCAAAGAAATATATGGAAAGTTCCAAAAATGTAGAAAAATTTACTTCCAAGAAGAAGAGGTAACAAATTGATGCGAGCTAAAGCTTGATCAAAGAAATAGAAGGGGGAGTTGTTGTAAATAAATTCTATTCAAATAATCTATGTTTTAGTTACTTAATTATTAAGTAATTCCATTAAGATTGTTAATGCTATTTCTGTATAAAGAATTTGCCTTATTCCTGTTTTAGTACTGATTTATCACCTTATTTACTTGTTTGTTAATTAAGAATTCACCTTATTACCTGTATCTCTGCTCCCATTCACCGGATAGTGTCTGAATATGCCAATAAAAAGAACACTGGAATTCTGGGAACAGCTCAAGAACAAGAGACTCTGAAAAGCAGGGAACCAAAGTAAAATCCAGGACAGCAGTCACATTTTAGACTAGTGCAAGAAGTACGGGGTCGGCCGAAGCAGCTTCATTTAGTCGCTGTGACCTGAGAAGGAGTCCCCCATCGCAGGATGACCCCTGATCAGCGATGCGAAACGGACTACCCGGCAAGGGGAAAAAGTCCGTGAGGGGAGGTGGGAGTCCCCAGCTTTGCTGTGAAGCGAAGCTGTGTGTACCTCCTCCTCCACGTTGCCAAGGGAGCAAGCTAGCTCTCGCCCAAGGCCAAGCTTGATAATAAAGAAACATACAAAACAGCAAGAGTTTCTGACTCTCTCTTTTTTTCCAGAACAGCAATGGCCCATTAACAGAAGATATCTCCCTGGAGGGAGGATGGGTCATGGAAGAGATCAAGAACACTGCCCCATTTGGTTTTAACAGCTGGCCCATTAAGAGAAGATCCCCCTCAGAGATATGGGGGATGGGTCATGGAAGAGATAAACAACCTGCCTTCCTGGTGTTCACAGATGGTAATAGAATACATTTTTTTCCACTAAATCTTGCATTGCAAGACAGGGCTTGAGGCTCCATGCCCAGAAGCTCTCAGGAATTCCTCAAGGCCACTGAGATAACAACAGGACTACAAATAAGAACCAAGAGCATGAGAAACTGTTTAAAAGCAGCACAAAACTTAGAGGACACACAACATGATGATGGACGCTTGACCAATTGGGTGTCCTGAAGGATGTGTGCCTGCCTCGTGAACAAGTGGCTCAGCCAATTGAGAGGCACCTGTACGTGTGGACAAGAATGCTAGAATCTATAACTGGAGTTTAACATAAACAAAATATATATTAAATAAAATAAGTCTGCTAAAATCATATTGATTCTGCTATTCAGTTGCCCAGTGCATTCCCTGCACTGGAGAGGCTGTTCAGGGAGGGCCTTGGGGCTGTGACAGGATGGGCTTTGGGGCTGTGGGGAGAAGCTGAGGGACCTGGGCTGCTGGAGCTTCTGGAGAGGAGACCCAGGGCTCATCCTGCAACTGCTGCAAGGGTGGTTTCAGAGAGTCACAGAATCAGCAAGGTTGAAAAAGACTATGGACATCATCAAGTCGAACATGTGCCCTGACACTGCCTTGTCTCCCTTGAGACTCCTTTTCTCCAGGATGAACAACCGACAGGCTGGGGACAGAGTGTCTGGAGAGCAGCTAGGCAGAAAGGGACCTGGAGGGAGAGATGGACAGCAGGCTGGACATGAGCCAGCAGTGTGCCCAGGTGGCCAAGAAGGCCAATGGCTCCTGGCCTGGATCAGGAATGGTGTGGCCATCAGGACCAGGGCAGTGATACTTCCCCTGTGCTCAGCACTGGTTGGGCAGCACTTTGAATGCTGGGTCCAGTTCTGGGTGCCCCAATTTCAGAAGGACATGGAGGAGCTGGAGCGTGTCCAGAAAAGAACAAGGCTAGTGAGGGTCAGGAGCACAAGTCCTGTGAGGAGGGGCTGAGGGAGCTGGGCTTGTTTTTCCTGGAAAAGAGGAGGCTAAGGGAAGACAAGGCAGTGTCAGAGCACAGGTTGGACTTGATGATGTCCAAGGTGTTCTCCAACCTTGCTGATTCTGTGATTCTCTGAAACCACCCTTGCAGCTGTTGCAGGATGAGCCCTGGGCCTCCTCTCCAGAAGGTCCAGCAGCCCAGGTGCCTCAGCTTCTCCTCACAGCCCCAAAGCCCATCCTGTCAGTCCTGCACAGCCTCTGCAGCTCCTCCTCCTTGCCCAGAACAGGGAGCCCCACAGCCAGACACAGCAGCCCAGATGTGCCCCCCTGGCCTGTGGTGCCTCTGGCAAGGAAACAGTGCATGAGGTATGGCAGGAGGCTGCAGACAATTCCTGAAGCATTTGTAGGATGATCCTGCTCCACAAGGGATGTTCCCATTGTGCTGGGAACTAAGGAACTGAAATGGGGAGTGGGGCCAGGGAGGAAAGGGGATCCAGGGATGGGCTCTTTGCAGAGAACAGGGAAAGGCAACATGAAGAAATTTGCACCAGGAAGAGTAAAGAAAGCCAAGGTGAAGCAAAGGAAATGCTGAGGGCAGTTTCAGGGTGGCTGCCAGGCAGCCCTGGCTCTGAGCAACAATGTCTGCAGTGGCACAGGAAACTCCCAGCTCATGGGAACAAACTTTCTGGATGATTTCAGAGGCCACCACAAACCTGAGTGGTTTCCCTGCTGGCCCCCAGCCCTTCCTGTCCCCAGGGGCTGATGATGGCATTTGTGCTCCCTCAGGTTCATCTCCCCACACCAACACCATGAGGGTGCTCAAGCCTGCTCTGGACAGTGCAAACAGGAGCTCCTGAGCCAGTGCTGCCATGTCTGTGCCTGCAAGGATGTGGCACCTGTGTGAGCTGGGGGAGAGGCCAGGGCTGCAGAGGGGGGATGTTGTTGGCAGGTGCATGAGGACGCTCTGGGACGCTGCCCTGGGGTGTCCAGCGCAGTGGGGATGGATCAGCCCCTGCTCTGCTGCTCCTTCCCATCTCCCCCAGGCACATTGCAGAGCCCCAGCCATGCTGTTTGCCCCCAGCCTGCCCACGGCCACTCTGGGGCTGCTCACGGGGCTTTTCTCTGCTGAGCATTGGCCTGGGCGTGTTCTGGAGAGAGCCTGGGCAAGGAGCCTGGAGCCCCCAGGCCCTGCCCTGAGGCGTCAGTGCTGCCCCAGCAGTGCCCATGGCCTGTCCCTGCTGCAGCCCCGGCACTGCCACCCCCAGCACTGTGCCCGGCCCCGAGAGCACTCAGGCCCTACAGCAACACCAGGGCCAGGAGGGCAGCGGGGCAGGGGCACGGGAGCAGCACTGGCAACACCAAGTGCTGCTGCTCCTGGGCACAGCTGCTGTGCCAGCACTGATCTGCCCCAGCTCTGCACACAGACATTGCTGCTGCAGCTGCAGAGAAGAGAACAAAAGGGGGATCTCTGCAGAAAACATGGTTGAGATATCCTTTAGGTCCTTTAAAGCCAAGAGTGCAGCTGTTCATTGACACAGTCTGTGACCACAGGGAAGGTGGAGAAAAACAAAATGAGAAAATGGCACAGACAAGGACATTTCTTTGTGGATATAAAAAAAGTAAAACAAATAACTAGGTCCTTCAAAATGAAACTAACAAGAAGTATCAAAATTACTTTTATTAGAAGTGATTTTCAGAAATTGGCCAGCAGTTTAGTGTTCCTGAAACCATCCAGTCATCAGTCTCCACACTGCAGCCTTGAGCTCGTGGTTCCTCAGGCTGTAGATGAGGGGGTTCAGGGCTGGAGGCACCACCGAGTACAGAACTGACAGGGCCAGATCCAGGGATGGGGAGGAGATGGAGGGAGGCTTCAGATTAGCAAATGCTGCAGTGCTGATGAGCAGGGAGACCACAGCCAGGTGAGGGAGGCAGGTGGAAAAGGCTTTGTGCCGTCCCTGCTCGGAGGGGATCGTCAGCACAGCCCTGAAGATCTGCACATAGGAGAAAACAATGAACACAAAACAACCGAGACCTAAAGAGGCACTAATTGCAATGAGCCCAAGTTCCCTGAGATAGGATTTGGAGCAGGAGAGCTTGAGGATGTGTGGGATTTCACAGAAGAACTGTCCCAGGGCATTGCCATGGCACAGGGGCAGAGAAAATGTATTGGCTGTGTGCATGAGAGCATTGAGAAAGGCACTGGCCCAGGCAGCTGCTGCCATGTGGGCACAAGCTCTGCTGCCCAGGAGGGTCCCATAGTGCAGGGGTTTGCAGATGGACACGTAGCGGTCGTAGCACATGATGGTCAGGAGGACAAGTTCTTCTGTCATAAAGAAGGAAAAGAAAAAGAGCTGTGCAGCACATCCTTTGTAGGAGATGGTCCTGGTGTCCCAGAGGGAATTGTGCATGGCTTTGGGGACAGTGGTGAGGATGGAGCCCAGGTCGGTGAGGGCCAGGTTGAGCAGGAAGAAGAACATGGGCGTGTGCAGGAGGTGGCCGCAGGCTACGGCGCTGATGATGAGGCAGTTGGCCAGGAGGGCAGCCAGGGAGATGCCCAGGAAGAGGCAGAAGTGCAGGAGCTGCAGCTGCCGCATGTCTGCCAGTGCCAGCAGGAGGAAGTGGCTGATGGAGCTGCTGTTGGACATTTGTTCCTGCTGGACATGGAGATCTGTAAAAAAAGGAATCATGAAATAGTTCTGTTTGTAGAGGTGTTTCAATATCTCAGCACACCTTGGTTGCACTTTCCCCCTGCTGCCTGCCCAGGGCTCTGCTGCCTGGAGCTGTCCCTGCCTGCAGCTGCTTCCCTGTGCCCAGGGCTGGACCCTGCCAGTGCTGCCAGAGCCCAGCCCAGCCCTGGGGGCTCAGCTCTGCCCTGCAGAGCCCTCCCAGCTCAGGCACTGCCCAGAGGCAGCTCTGGCTCTGCAGGCTCTGATGGCAACCTCAGAGCAACCCTGAGGAGGCTGGAAAAGTGACACTGGTGCTGCCTGCAAGGGACCCTCTGCTGATTTCTGTCACTGCCTGGTTTATTAAGATCTGAGAGAAAATAGTTTGATTTATCTCAACCTGAACTGAGAGATGAATATCTATGTGCAATTTCCAATCCTGTCAATACAGATAAGTAAATTTAAAAAGCAGGATTTTTTTCTCTTATGCAGCCCCTGCCTTGCTGTGCTCCCCATATAATCTACTTGGAAATGTTCAGGAGTTCAATGTCATGCTGGGAGCAGTCCTGAACAATGCAGAATCCTCACCACACAAGGAGAACACTTCCATCCCTTACCAGCTGTCTCCTTCCACCCAGATCTTGTCCCCCAGTGCTGGGAGCAGCTCCCAGGGCTGGCTGAGAGCTGTCCCTGGCAGGCAGCAGAGTCCCTGCCCCAGCACAGCGCCCTGGGCTGCAGGACCCTGCTCTGCAGGACAGCCCTGGGCACCCCTGGCTGCTCTGCACAAGAGATAATCAGAGAATGTACTCACAGAGTCTGTAGGCATTGGGATGTTGCAGCTTTAGGAGATCCCTGCAGGAGCTGCAGCTGCCTTGTCCTGCAGCCAGAGGTTCCTGTGTCAAGGGCTGGGAGTGATTCTCCCGCAGTCACTTCTCAGCTCCTTCCCAGCCCTGATTGATTGAAGCTCTCTGTGCCTGTGTGCTGTGCCCAGGGTGGCTGCAGGCAGTGCCTCAGCCCTGCTGGACTGGGAGAAGAGTTGCTCATCAAGAGCAATGTGATTTTAAGCTCCTCTTGGTTGCCAGGAGCTTCCTCTGTGCCAGGAGCCCAGCCCAGCTCAGGAGCACAGATAAAGCACAAAGCTTTTAATTACCCTCTTGGGGCTTTGGTGCTGTTTACATCAGACTCAGTCCCTCAGAGTGTGCTCAAAAAACTTCTCAAGAACTCGCAGTCAGATTCAAAGTCCAAAGTTTCTGGAACTTTTAATGGGGCCCACTGAGGGACACAACTCATAGGAAAGTGTCCCCAGGTTCTAGTTAAGCAGAACACTGCAAGCACTCTGGACTGGTGAGGACAAACAAGGAAAAGGTGTCTTTGGGTGCTGAGCAAACCTGGATGTGTTTCAGGAATGCAAAGGGCCAAGGCCTGAGCCCCAGCTCCTGCCAAGGTAGATCCTGTCCCTCCCTCATTGCTCAGGGCTCTTCCCAGGGCACTGGGATGTGGGGATGTGCAATGCCAAGGGCAGCACCGTGGGGTGGCCCCTGCCAGGCTGCTGAGCAGGGACAAGGAGGCAATGAGGCCCCAGGGCTGCAAGGGTCACTTGTCCCCTCCTGGCCTCAGTGCCAGGGCCAGCAGCCATGGCCAAAGTGCTGCAGGAGTTGGCTCTGTCAGGGCCTTTCAGCTGCTGCCCATCCCCGTGCCCTCTCCAGCCCAGGCTGCCCTACGGTGTCCATGCCCTGTGCCTCTGTCCCTGCAGGCTGTCGTCATCCCCCGGCTGCCCCACCTCGCTGGCCCCTTCCTTTGCTGACAGCTCTGCGTCCTGCCTGCCTCTGCCTGGGCACACAGAGCCTTGGGCTGCTCCAGACTCCTTCTGGGGGATGTGTTGCACCACAGCCCTGCCCTGGGAGAGAAATTCCTTTCTCCCGTGTCCAGTCTGGGCCTCCCCAGCTGCTCTTGCATTAATTCTTTCTTTTTCAGGCTGTTTTCCACTATGTGAAAAGGATCCCCCATCTCTTAAAACACTCTTTAAACACTCTCATGGCTCTCCCCCACTGTCCTCAGTCTACACCCCACGGAGCACAGAGCCCCTTTGCCCCTATATAGTGGCCATGTGCCCAAGGCCTCCAAACCCCAGCTTGGGAGATCTCTGGGTCCTGTCCAAGGTGTTTGCCATTGAAAACATTCAGCTGATAGTGTAAGAAAATCACCAGAGGACAGGGCCAGCTTGACCTGTCTCTCCTGGCTGCATTTTTCTGGGAGCAATCCTTGGATAGACTGAATTTGGGAGGCCAAATTCTGATTTTGGCCATGGTCCCTGGAAAAGAAGGACGGTTCTCTTCCATAGGAAAAAAGGAAAGGAGCCTTGTGGTCGAGATACGCAAAGCAATCACATGGAGACGAGAGATTTTCGCAGGGCAGAGGGTTCCTCCGAGGAAGCTCAAGGCTGAGCCAAGCCCTGAGCCCCCAGCCTGTTTATTTCTTACTTTTGATACATTTGTGGGTCTGGCTGTAGATTGGCTTCTGGAGTTTTCACCCCTCAGCCAAATGGCCAGACCAGCTGTCAGTTACAATTGTTTTCAGGTTAGAAATATGCAAACAAAGGACAGAGAATGAAAAACAAAGGTCTTGTTTATGTTACACGTGTGAGAAAAAGGTAGAAACTGCTCCTAATAGTGTGCAGTACCTAAAAGGTCTGACTCCATTTTATGAACAATCAAAAGGCTTTAAAAAAAAAAAAAAAAAAAAAACCAGGGTGACAGAGCCCCACTGTTTCAGAGGCAGATGAGAGGTAATCACCAGAGGCCAAGGCCAGCCAGATATGGCTGGATTTTTTCTTGGAGAGACCCTTGCATGCAGGAAGTTTTTTAGGGAGTGTACCAATTTTGGCAATGGACATCTGAAAAGATGGATGGTTCTTTTCCATAGCAAGGAAAACACAGAGCCCCAGTGCTCCAGGAGCTGATGAAAGGATGCCCTTGGCGTTCCAAGATCAGCCAGACCTGTCAGGTGGCCCCTGGGAGGCCAAGCCAGCCAGACCTGTTCCATGTTCCCTCTGTTCCATGGGGCCCCACAGTGTCCCAATGGTCCCTCGCTTCCATGAGGCCCTGAGGTGTCATAATGTTCCCATTGTTACAGGAGGCCCTGATGAGTCTGAATGGTTCCATAAGGCCCCACAGAGTCATAATGGTCTCTTGGGTCCATGAACCCCCACTTTGTCACCAGAGCCCCATGGTTTTCACAGAGTGCAGTGGTGCCACAATGATCCCTTGGTTTCATGAGGTCCCCACAGTGTCACAGTGATCTGTGTAGGAAGGAAGGAACTGATCCCCAGTGTGGCAGGGGCAGTCACCAGAGGCCAAGGCCAACCAGATTTTGCCTGGGAGCAACCCTTGGATATACAGAATTTTAGAGGTGGAATCCCAATTTCAGACATGGACACTTGGATATATAGGGAATTTTGAGGGTGGAATCCCAATTTCAGCTACTTCTGTGTAGATAAGGACTATTCTTTCCCTTTGGAAGGAGAGCACTGAGCCCCAGTGTTTTGAAAGCAGGTGAGAGGCAGCCCCCAAGAGGCTAAGGGCAGCCAGACCTCCAGACCTATCTGTCCTGGCAGCTTTCACTTGGGAACAATCCTTGGATGCATGGAGTTTTGGAGGTGGAATCCCAATTTCAGCCATGGGCGCCCTGTCAAGACGGATTTTTTTTTTTTTTTTTTCCTATAGGAAAGAAAAGCACCAAGTCCAAGTGATTTGGAAGAAGAGAGGTAGCACCCTTAGGCCAAGCCAGTCAGACCTGTCTCTCCTGGCATCTTTCATCTAGGGGCTATCCTTGGACTCGGGGCATTTTGGAGGTGGAATCGCAATTTTGGCCATGGGCGCCTGGACAGGAAGAAGAGCTTCATTAGGAAGTAAAGCACAGAGCCCCTGTGTTTCAAAGGCACATGAGTGCTAGCCCACAGGAAGCCAAGGCCAGCCAGACTTGTCAGTCCTGGCAGCTTTTGTCTGGGAGTTATTCTTGGCTATAGGGAATTCTGGGGGCAGATTCCCAGTTTTGGCCATGGGTGCCTGGTTGAGATGGATGTTTTTTCCTATACGAAAGAAGAGCACATGGTCCCAGTGTCTCAAAGGCAGATGAGAGGTGGTCCTGGGTGGCTAGAGCAGCCAGATCTGTCTCTCCTGGCAGATTTCATCTGGGAACAATCTTCGCATAGAAGGAAATTTGGAAGAGGAACCCCAATTTTGGCCATGGGCCCCTGGAGGAGGAGGACAGTTCTCTCCCATAGGAAGGAAAGCCAAAAGCCCCAGTGCTCCAGGGACAGATGAGAAGCAGCCCTTGACATGCAAAGGTCAGCCAGAGCTGTCAGATGATCCCCAGGAGGCCCAACCAGACCTGTTCCGTGTTCCCTTGGTTTCTTGGGACCTCACAGTGTCACAATGGTCTCCTTGGTTCCATGAGGCCCTGGAGCATCACAATGTTCCCTTTTTGCTTCTGCAGTGTCACAATGGCCCTGTGCTTCCATGAGGCCCTGGAGTGTCACAATGGCTTCATGGTTCCACAAAGCCCTGATGTGTCACAATGGCCCCTCAGCTCCAGGCACCGTCACTGTGTCACAATGGCTCCTCCGTGACACTACAGGCTCCACAAGGTCACCATGGACCTTGGGGGCTTTGAGTTTCACAATGGTCTCCTTGATTCCATGAGGCACCACAGTTTCACAATGGCCCCTTGGTTCCATGAGGTTCTGTAGTTTCACCACGGTATCCTTGGACCTGCATTGTAAGAAGTGATCCATGGTTCCATGAAGTTCTGTAGTGTCACCATGGAGTCCTTGGACCCGCATTGTCACAACTGACCCATAGCTCCATGAGGTTCTGTAGTGTCACTGTGGTCACTGTCAGAGGCTGGATGAGATCAATGTCCCAAGACGCCTTGGAATGCTTGGAATGCCCATGTGGGGTCAAGGGTGGGTCAGGCCTTGGTTTGAGGTGGGATAGGGCCCCGCCCCCAGTCCCAGCCCTGCAGAGCTGTCAATCATACAGCAGGGGCTGCGCTAACCCAGCACTGATTGGCCGAGCTGTCAGTCAATCACACAGCAGATGGTGCTAACACACCTCTGATTGGCTGAGCTGTCAGTCAATCACACAGCAGGCAGTGCTAACCCTCCCTGGCTCAGCTGTCAATCACACACAATCAGCAGCTGCCAACCCTGACTCTGATTCGGCAACCAACAGAAGTCCCGCCCAAGGGGTGGGCCCATGAAGGCCCAGGAGGTTAAAAAGCCAGAGGACGAGGTCAGCCCATGGTCTGGATCCTGCCTTCTCCTGGGATTCTCCTGTGAGCAATACTGGAATCCAAGCAGATGGTACCTATATGTGTGTGTTCCTATAGATCTTCTGTTTTTCTGTTGTTCTCCATTTCTACTTCTAATCCTACTTACCTGGAGCATTTCAGGGTAACTTACCATCTTAAAGATTTAAAGGTTTCTAGATTGAATTAAGTTAATGAATTTAATGCTATGATAAGAGTTTTATGTAGAATTGGGTGCTGTATTAAACTCTTTGCCAAAGTTCCTTGATTGTCTGTATTTTGCCAGTAAAATCTTGTGTCTTTGTGACCTCTTGGCTCAGTTGGTTAGAGCATGGTGCTAGTATCACTGAGGTTGGGGGTTCAATCCCTGTGTGGCCCATTCACATAAGAGTTGGACTTGTGGGTCCCTTCCTACCAAGAATATTCTTTGCATCTGTCCATGTTGAGAATATCTGGTTGGTGTTTCTCCTGTGCGCCAAACTCAAGTAAAGAAACCTTTCATTACCCCCAGCATTTAAAAGTTCTGGGGTGTTACAGCCCTGCAGGCTCACTCACAATGGCCTCTT
>JANEHK010000868.1:0-12881 GCA_025960845.1 Tachycineta bicolor | reverse complement strand
GTAGCTTCCTGTTTGCATGTGGTGTGTGTGGCTTGCCCTGCAAGTCACCTGGAGAGCTCCAGCAGGAGCTGGAGTTAATTCCTGTCAGTTCTCCAGAGGGCTATCGCAGAAGCAGCTGAGGTTCCATCTCGGCTCCCTCTGTGAAGGAGCTGTACTTTGGGATTTGAGCCAGAAAATGTGAGGGTAGAATCTTAGACCCTCCTCGGCTGGAAGGGCCCCACAAGGGTTGTGGAGTCCAACTGCTGGCTCTGCAGAGGACACCCCCAGGAATCCCAACCATGCGCCTGTGGGCCCTGTCCCAACTCCTTGAGCTCTTGTCAAGCTCGGTGCTGTGACCACTTTTCTGGGGAGCCTCTTCCAGTGCCTGGGAGACCATCCTCTGGGAGAAGAGCCTTTTCTTAATGTCCAGCCTAAAGCTGCCCTGACACAGCTGCGGGCACTCTCCTGAGTGCTGTCACTGGTCACCAAGGGCACAGGTCAGAGCTTGCCCCTCTGCTTCCCTGCATGCGGAAGCTGCAGTGGGAGGTGTCCCCTCACTCTCCTCCTCAGGCCTGGATGGCTTTGACTTTTCTCTGACAATTTCTCCCTCTAGCTGGACTGGGCGGCATTTGGCGTGATGACCCTGCCCTCCATCGGGATCCCCCTGCTGCTCTGGTACTCGAGCAAGAGGAAGTACGACACCCCCAAGACCAAAAAGAACTGAGCAGAGTCAAGTGCCATCAGCACCCCAGAGCTTGGGAAAGGACAACCCTGAACCCCCACGAACAGTGGCTGGGCTGGGATGGCACCGTCCCCTGCCAGGTGCTGCCTGGGCTGTGCTTCAGCCCTCTGGGCAAAGGATGTGGGGGCTGCAGCAGCAGCAATGAGGTGTCCTCTGTGTTGTAAAGGAGGAACAAGCAAACAGAAAAAAGAACAACCAGAAGTCCCAAACTGCCTTGTCCAGTGTGTTTTGGAGGTGGAACCCGTCTCTCCTCTGCAGCCGCAGCAATATGAGCAGGAGCAGTGTGTTAGTGCCCAGAGCGGCCTGTCTGTGAGGCTCTGCCCCTGTGCTGCCTCCAGCTCCCATTTGCCTGTGTCAGTTTTCTGCAAGGTGTCATATCTCAGGGCCCCCTCCGGGTGCTGCCCGCCCTGTGGGATGGTGCTTGCTCTTGTTATGGATGGATAATGTGATGGTTTGCTCTCACAATTAGGTAATATATATTATGTGTATTAAGAGAAGTTTTATGGATCTCTAGTTATCTTATTGTGATTTGTTTGGATGACCTCTGTTCTCCCCACGTGGTTGCCAAGAGATGGCCGTGGTAGGTGGGAGATGTGAAAAGAAGGCGTGTACCTGTTCCCTTTGCATGAGGCTTTTGGGAGGAGGGAAGGCTTGTTACTAGGAGGTGCAGCATGACGACACCGACTCCAATCAAGCTGCAAGAGAGTAGCTTCCACCAATAAATGACAAGAGTCAGTGGCAAACTTTGGGAGGGATCAGGGTTTCCTAATGGAATTCCCCAGGGGTATAAAAGCTGGAGCAGCTATTTTGTAGAGGGGCTGGTGGCTGCCAGGTCACCAAGTCGCCAGCATGCTGTCCCTTTTTCTGATTTAATATTTTGTTGTATTTGGCTTTTAATAAACCTTTGATATTTTAAAAAGTGAGTGTTGTTTCTCACACTCTGGTGCCACTACAGACCTGATGGGATAGAGGATGTCAGAGCTACTGCATGCAGAAAAGGGGCATTAAGAAAGGTCTTTGCTGATGGTGTTCTCTAGGTAGTCTTGATGTGTGTTTTGTTGACCAGAGAACTGTGTTCTTGCTGTTCTTTTTCATTGTTCTGCACATGGTTGAAGTGCATCAACGTATTAAGGATTTTGTAATATTAAAGGAACACCATGACAGAAGCCTTCCTTGCACCACCTTGAGTCATGGTTTAGAGACAATTTCTAGGAGCAATGCACTCTAAAAAAATGAGTGTTTTTCTTGAAAGAGAGGGGACTTCAATAAGTCCTCTTCTTCCAATGAGAAATGGATACCAGGGGATGAAAGTGAAAAAAACCCCCCTTTATTAACAAAACAAACCCAAAACCATCAACAACACAAAAAGTGTGCCCACAAGGCATGGAAAAAAGAAAAATTGAAATTTACACCCCACCTCACTGTGGGCCTGAGGCAAAGATGGCAGCTGCCCTTCTTTTGTCTATGGGGACAGGAGGAGACGAGTTCACAGCAGCTGGGAACTTCTGCCGTGGGTGTTCAAGCCGCTGAAGTGGGTAGATTTTAATGTCCCTTCTCATGCTGTGAGGCCTTGGGTTCCAGGTGGTCCCACCAGCTCCCAAGACCAGCAAAAAAAGAAAAAAACCAAGCTGAAGCAGTTCAAACAACCAAACCACCAAGAGGATTCCCAGTACAGCCTCCAGGCCAGGGGAAGGGAAGAAAAAAAAAAACTTACTGCTTCAGGCTAGCAGCAAAAAACCTCCATCCAGCAAAAGGAACAGTGTAACATCCCGGTCTACACTGTCCTGAGCGCCCAGAGAGAGTTTAAACAGAGCCCCAGGAGCTCAAGGCTCCCCACCTACCAGGTCCATCTTAAAGCTACAGTATTTGTTTTCTGGGCATAAAGCCTGAGGGAATAAAGCACAATCATCACCCCAAGACACCTTGGTTGCACCACCATGCTCAAAGCCAGGTTGCCTTCAGAGTGCAGTGAGCTCTAAATCACTTCAACCAGGCTCACAACAGGCGATTTCTGCTTCCACAGGCTCTTGCAGAATCAAAGTGATGGAATAACAGGGTTACAGACTGCATTTAGTCCAAAGGGGCCTTAGAGACTATCTAGTCCAACTCCCTTCCACTAGCCCAGGTTGCTCTAAGCCTTCTCCCAGCAGGCCTTGAATGCTGTAAGGAATGGAGCAGCCACAGCTTCTCTCCATCACCTGTGCCTTACCACCTTTGCAGGGAGAATTTCTTCCCAATATCTCATTCTCTGGACTTATCCCAGACCTGGAGGCAGCTCTGCAAGAGGGTGTTCCCGGAACAGAACAGAGGGACAGAATCCCCCCCCTTCAATGCTGCCCACACTTGTTGGGGATGAGCCCAGGACAATGTTTGGTTTCTAGGCCCCCAGTGCACGTTGCCACGGCATGCTGAGCTTATCAACCCAGGGCCCCAACTCCTTCCCCGGGCTGCTCTCCATCCATTCTGCCCCAGTCTGTTTGTGTTTCCGTGCAGCCCCTGCCCTCGGCCTCGCTGAACCTCCTGGGCCTGGCACAGACCCGTGTACCCAGCCCGTCCCAGCGCGGGTGCCAGAAGCCCCTTCCTTGCCCTCAGTGCTGCCCTGCTGTAGCCGCACACCAGCGCACGCAGCCCGGGCTGCTCCTGCTCCCTCACAAAGCCCAGGGGCCCAGAGGGGCTCAGGGACACCTCTCAGCCGGAAACCATCCGGTTTCATCCACCACTGGCCACAGGAGATCCCAACCTTTGGAGAGATTGTGGAGGGAAAAGGGAAGCTGATGGCAGCAGCCTCTCCAGGCCACCCCCCCAGTGGGACTCTGCCCAGCCCTTGGACAGAGCTTTTCCATCACACCCTCGTACCCTGGAGGATGGAACACAGAAAGAGCGTGAAACAATGTATTTATTTTGAGGCGATGAGAGTTGTCAGTCTGGAACCCTTACCCCAGGAGCAGTGTCCTCCAATGCAGGGACACCAACATCCACTGCCTTTTCCCCCTGTTCAGGGTGTTTTCCATCCCTCCCAGACTTTAAACAAAGTTTTCCAGGCTCAGCCTCAAGATCAGGCCACTGCATTGAGCTCTTCCCCATGTTAAAGTCAAGGCAGCTGGTTCTCTCCTGGTAGATTCAACCTCACTCCTGGGCTGCCTCTGGTGCTGTGGACTGCTTGCTTTGGTTGTCACTCTTCTTTTTGTGCCCCGAAACGATGTCGTCAATACGGAGGAGGAGAACGGCAGTCTGCAGAGAAACCAGGGCTTATCTGGAGCCCATCACAAAAGACAAACCCCCACCTCCCCAGCTTTTACACCACACAACCATCAGCTGGGGCTGAAACGGTTCTTTCAGCACTGGAGACGGGAACAGCGTCTCACAGGCTTGTGGCAGCAGCAAGGGGCTGCGCGGAACAAGGACACACTGTTTTTTGTTGTTGACTGACAGAGAAAGGACACAGTATCCCTTGGAGGAACAGCCTTTGATCCGACACCAGCAAGGTAATGGCAGGAAGGGCAGCTGAGACACGGCAGCCCCAGCCAGCCAAAGGGATAAAGCTCCCACAACCACTGATGATTCTAGCATGTTGCTGGTATGGGATTGCTCAGGCACAGCTCTGTCTGTTGGAAGCCGAGGGAGCACTACTCTGCACTGTCTGCAGGAAAAGGTGGGATGAAATATGATGAAATTTAGCCACAGGATCAAAAACCCTGGGAAAGTCTGAGTCTGGGCTCCTACATCCCTCATCATCCCACCTCCAGCAACATTGAGCTCAGACACTTGGTTGCCCTGCACTGGGTGTGTGATGCCCACCCAAACACCCCAGCATACAGGGAAGGATGTCCTCCTTTCCCAAATGATACCCAGAGAGGCTCTGAAGTTTCCACCTCTCCTTACCTCCACGGCTGTTTTATAGGTCTGAAGTTTGACAGCCAAGGGCTCCCAGATCCCCAGTTCCTTCATGTCAACCAGGGCTCCAGTCTCCCCATTCACTCCCCATGTCTGGCTGCCTTCCTGAGTGTGTTTGGCCTGGAAGCAGAAAGACAGGTCACCACCAGTGGGGTGAGATGGTAAATTCCCCTCTGGAATCTCAAAACTGACCACGGGCTCAGGAAACTTTAACAGGTCATTAGAATAGTCTCAAGTTTATACAAGAACACGTTACTGATAGCATGACAAGGGCACTGTTCTGAATGGCGACTGATCAGAGGAGCTAGGTAAAGCTGGAAAGGACTGACTCTCTCCTGGTGCCCGTGCCACATGCCTTACCCTGAGTGAAGTCAGAACACGGATTGTACTAGCGCCACAGTTCTGGATCAGTGTCCGGGGAATGACTTCCAGAGCCTGGGCCACTGCACGGTAGGGCCACTGCTCCACGCCTGTCATGCCCTTGGACCTCTCCGTCAGTGCATGGGAAACGGCCATTTCAGTGGCTCCTCCGCCTGGCACCAGCTGTGGGTCCATGAGGACATTGCGGCACACCTGCATGGCATCCTGCAGGTTGCGTTCCACCTCCTGCAACAGGTAAAAAATCTCAGAATTGTTGAGGCTGGAAAGCTTTCTAACATCATAAAGTCCAAACATTCCCCCAGCAATGCCAAGGCTGCCACTAACCCAAATCCCAAGATACCATATCCATACATTGCTAAATCCCTCCAGGGATGGTGCCTTCACTACTGTCCTGGCCACCCTGTGCCAGTGCTTGAACACATTTTCCATAAAGAAATTTCCCCTAATATCCTATCTAAACCTCCCCTAATGCAACTTGAGGCCGCTTCCTCTTGCCCTGTCAAGATGAAGGGTGAAGAGCCTTCAGTGGGCTAGACCCTTCTGTCAGGTACTACTAAACTGGGAGCATTAAGGACCTCGCTGAGCCCCACCAGATCCCTCAGCTGCTCCTTGTGCTCCAGACCCTTCCTCACCTCCACTGCCCTTCTCATTATTAACTGGAGCACCACACCAGCTGAAAGCCCAGCCCACAGTCTGCTAGCCATAACTCACCACAAAGGTGGCTGGCACAGGAGGTGAAGCAGCCCATGCACTCACTTACCGCAAGGATTTCCTTGCTGGCTCCCCGCAGGATGATGGTGCAAGCCTTAGGATCTTTGCAATCAGTGATGAAAGCAAAATACTCATCTCCTATTTTTTTCACTTCAAAGAGCCTAGCACCGGTTCCCACATCCTCCTCCCGGAGCTCATCTGTGCGACTGACAATGCGAGCTCCACAGGCCCTAGCACACCAAAGCATGACATTAGACACTCACAAGTAAGAACTGAGAGTGAGATCATGACAATTCCATGTCATGCACAGTACGAATGGGCTCCAGACAGGAGCAAACACCTACCTGGCAATCCGGTTGTTGTCAGTCTTCCGCACCCTGCGGATGGCCGTGATGTTGGCTTTCATCAGGTAGTGCTGGGCCAGGTCTGAAACCAGGTTTGTGCAATTTCATACAATGAATCAGCACTATCATGTCAAACTTCATCTGTTTATCAGTTATCAATCCAGCTATTTTAATTTCAGTCTTTGAAACAAAACGGGTTACAGGAAAAAAACACCTAAATGTAGCTTTTTAAACCAGGCTGCAAGGCAAAATGGTAGCACAGCTCTCCAGCAGTTAAGACTCAGCTTCACTTGTATTTTGGTATCTCTCCCAAATGCTGGAAAAGCAAAATATTGTAGGACTCTACTTTCACAAAGCAACATCAAGGACAAACTTCAATGCCTGCAGTGTACACCTATTTGCTAGAAAGCTAAAATAAAACCCCAACCAGATTCAGCACCTGGTTTGTGAGAAGTTGTATTAGTTTGCTGGTGTGGGGTTTATTTTTAGTTTTGGTTGGGGTTTTTTTAAGTTCCTGAGCAGTGCATTTAACACCATGAACCTCTCTGAAATGAATTCAACACAAAGGATCACATGTGCTATTACCAGAAACTCCTTTTTCCGTGATCACCAGATCTGGCTTGACTCTTATCAGATCCTCACACATCTGCTGAATGTACTCTTCCTCCATCTGCAGGATACGGGCAAAGTCTTCCTCCCGAGTAATTTCAATGTCAGTCTGTACAAAAGAGGTATAAACAGCTTAGGGCATTCATTCTAACCTTCACTGTATTAGACCAGCACCTCCCCCAGCTTCAGGCAGCTCAACTCCTCCAGTATAACCAGGGAAGGAGTCGGAGGAAAACCACTGATCAAATAAACTGTGACACGGTGTCAGTTGAGCATTACCCTTAGTTCAAGCTCAGAAATTTTCTTTTGCTCTTGACCAGCACTTAGATACACAAATCACTGCAACTGCTTCAATGAATCGAAACGCTGTAGCCTCACTTATTTTTCTGAACCCCATAGCAGAATTATCCCCCACATTGAACAAGCCTCTGAAAGGCAGAACACAGAAAGCCCTTCAACACTCACCCTTTTAACAAGCCATCTGCATCTGTTCATTTTACTCATCCTAAATCAAGACTTGCAGATGTCTCCAACAGGACTCACTTTACCTGGCTCTCTCCTTTCTTGTACTCCAGTGAACAATCCAGAAGGACTATGCGTGGATTCTTAATAAGGCGACGCATTCTGGGATGGGTTACATCTTTATTCACCATGATTCCACGCAAAACGCATGAGTCTTCACTAAAACCACCGGGAATCTGACAGACACCAGGAAGGGAGAAAACCAGGTGAGTCAGTTTAGTCTACAAAAACTTGTGTATCTAGAAGTATCTCCTGAAGCGGTCGCACATATGGAAAAGGGAAAATATCTCCCAAATAACCATGGTGCATCCAGATCACTATACAAGTTTAATTTTAAGCACACACTGACTTAGATTTTATGTGGGAAGCCATGAAAGAACTTAAGAAACTTTTAACATCCTATTGTCTGGCAACGTTTCATTTTCCATCTTCCAAATCCAACTGAAATTATCTTTTTGACAGGTACTCTAAAAGAGTTAAAACAGTGACCCCTGTTGGCATTGTAAATTAGCATGGCTGACACCATTGACTGAAATATCTTCAAAGATTATAAATGCAGACTGCAGAGAAGTAACACAAAATTCTTCCAAATGCACTCAGAATAAACTAGTTCACAACAACAAAGGGGCACAAGGATAAGAAACAGTTCAGGACAAACTCACCTTTTCTACTTTTGCATATTTCTTAATATCAATTTCCTTTCTGCCATTTTCTTCAAACTCCACAGTCTTAACAGCATCAAGAGCAATGCTACAGGCCAAGTCAGACCAGCGGTTTATTGCCTTGGTGTTTATTGCACTCTTAATTATTTTAAGCATCATCTCCTTATTGTTCACGTCCACTGGAGTGCTGAGATAAAGGAAAAACCAAAGAGCAAACTGCATGTTAATTCCAAGCAACAATCCGACCCTTTTGACTCCCTCTCCAATTCTGCTAAGTTGTATTTAACACAGCTGCCTGAAGGAGCAGCTTGAAGCAGTACAGAAAGTCCACGTCCCTCCTCTCTAACTTCCACCAGTCCATACTTACCCAATTTTCTTTAGAATACTGATCATGTCATCAAGAGCCTTACGATAAGCCCAGATGATCACAGTTGGGTGCATTTGCTGTTCAAGAAAGTGTTCAGCAACAGAGAGCATCTCTCCAGCTAAAAAAAAATTTAAAAGTAAATCAAAATCCCCCAGGTAAGTTAGCAGGATAATCAGCAGTCAAGAAGGGAGAGCTCATACCACAAAACCCCTCATTTTCTATCCATGCAGAGAGCTCTAACATCACATATACCTTTCTTTACACTTAACTGTGGTTATCATTGGGAAAGAACAACTTCCCAACGTGTGGAGCTGATCACGTTAGGATCTCATGAACCTAGCATGCTCTTGCATAGTATAAAAACCCTTTCCTTCTCAAGATTAGCAAATAACTAAGATGTGTCTCATCATGGGTTCTGCTTAGAAAAAAGGGTGAACTTCAGCCTTTGTGCGAAATGTCTGAGTCAGTCTCCTTACCAAGGATAATGACAGATGTGGTCCCATCTCCGACTTCTTCATCCTGAGTGCGGCTGATCTCTATCATTGATTTTGCAGCTGGATGCTGGACTTGAATCTATGTAGGAA
Organism: Tachycineta bicolor; assembly: GCA_025960845.1. Lineage (NCBI taxonomy): Eukaryota > Metazoa > Chordata > Aves > Passeriformes > Hirundinidae > Tachycineta > Tachycineta bicolor. The sequence continues at coordinate 4,086 of JANEHK010000868.1, read as the reverse complement.
CAAGGGGTATGGATTTGTCCCAGAATATTAAAGCAAAAACATCTCATGTCACTCAATGGAACAAATACCACACTTTTAATACAATCAAAGGCATTCTGTCCAACCACAGCGAGGCTTTTTCTTCCTTTTTGAGACCAAAACCAAGCCCTTGTATTTGACAGTATTGTGTGTCTTCACTTCATTCAGGCACTACAGTTTTTAGGATGTTCTATTAACACCTCTTGCACCACACAGACTATAATGATTTCTAGTTCTTGTCATGTGGCATTGTGAACACATTGACTCAAAAGGTCTCAATGCAGTTGATAATAGCTCAAATTACCAAAGAATTTGCATCAGTCTTGTAAACACTCCATGAAAACTTCGCACTATAAGATCAAAGCTATATTTCTGTAGAGTAAGAACACTTGCTGGATATGTTTGATTTCTCCCCAGTGAGAATCTTTCTTGGTGCAGCTAGTTAGCAATTGCTCTCAGGACAGGTGAGGAGATCACACAGCTCCACTGTCACCCAAGATTCAGGCTCATACTGACTTAATGTTAAGCAAGACAATCCTTTTAGGAGAAACTTACTTCTCTAAGAATAGCATTGCCATCGTTGGTCATCACAATCCCACCCATGGGGTCCAAAAGCATCTGCAACCACAAGAGAAACAACACTTGACTGCTCTGTTCCATGGATGTCTCATTTCTAGTAAGCTGCAGCACAGGTGTGCTTACCTTCATCATTGCTCTCGGTCCTAAACATGTTCGGATAATGTCAGCAATAGTCTAGGAGGAATCAAAGAAATGAGGTAATTCAAGAGGGCATCAAAAAGTCTAAAAAACCCCACAGTGAAATCAGCAGCCCCTGCAAAATTTAAGTGATCCAACAACTCTGCTGTGACTGAGATGCAGCCAAGGTTAAGAATTGTGTGGAAATGAGAATATGGGGATTATGAAAACACTGAAACCAAACTAAATTATTATCTCACTCAGATGTCAAAACTGAGACACTTTCAGCCTTTGCAGAGAAAGGGGGTTTTGGTTGGTTAAATCCGTCCATGATTTACAGGGTAACCCTTACATGAACAGTGCAGATATTTATTTTTATACAGAATTTTTATGTAATAGTATAAAAAAACTTCTGCTAACATAGAAAACTATTTTCTATGTTGCTTCTTCTTCTATTCTATAATCATATAGAACAGAGAAAATATGCTTCATATGCAGTTTTCCCTCTGAAATATTTAAACACACACACACACATACAAAAGGATCAACACAGTCTGAGAATTTGGTACCTTTGCAGCAGTGATGTTTCCCATCTGGACTTTTCTTCCAGACTCACGCTTTGTATTCTGACCTAAAGCACACAGAAAAAATAAAATTAATTGAGTACAATCAAGTACAATACAACAAGGATGCAATCACTTGTCAGTCACACATTTAACACATGATCAGTTTGAAATTCAGAATTTACAATACAAATACCGCAGTAATGATGATAATACATTGATAGAAAACCACCAGTGAAAAACACTCCCTATTCTAACAGAACTCTTCATTAACACCCTGAGACAAAGCTTTGCAACCCTGAAACAGGACCTGTTACCCCAGAAAATCAAACTGCAGCGACTCACTAGGATCTGCCATATCTGCCGTATTTGTGAGAACAAAGCCAAGGAGATGCTATTGTACAGTAGTGTTCAGACAAAAAAAAAATACAGAGGCTCATGTACAGTAAGCAGAACTGGGTGAACATAAAGTTAAACCATCAGTGTTGCTTTGGCAGATGAGGGTGACCAGCAGCTGGGGTACCAACTGGCTCACAACCACAGCTGGAGACCAGCTGTCAACAAATTCAGCCCTAGAGCATATTTGGGCTCAGGGATGCTTTTCTGCTATTACAAGCTTGGCCCAAGCATGCCCTTGGAGCACGTGTCTGCCTCAGGAGCAGAAACATGCACACAAGGAGGTGTAAGACAGAACAAAAGGAAACAGTAAGAGCAGCACCGAGTCTCAGCCAAGCGGGCTTATAGGAAAGGATTGGTGGGCTACAAGAGTCTGCCTACTAGGTTAATAGAGAATAGAACAGATGGAGAAAAGAGAATGGGATACCCAAACAAAAGGAAAAAAAAAAAATCCCTCTGGGAATATCCCACGCTGGTAGATGGTGTAAGAATCATAGAATGGGAATGCCTCATGTTGGTAGATGGTGTAAGAATCATAGAATGGTTTGGGTTGGAAGGGACCTTAAGGACTATCTCCAAAATTGATTTGATGGGCAGGGACACCTTCTACTAGAATAGAGATCCAAGCTCTGTCCAACCTGGCCTTGGACACTTCCAGGGATGGGGCAGTCACAGCTTATCTAACCACATGTGTCAAGATCGCACCACCCACACAAGGAAGAATTTCTCCCCAATATCCCACCTAACCCTGCCCTCTGGCAGTGGGAAACCACCCCCTTCTATCCTATCAGTTCAGGCCCCCGTCCAAAATGCCCCCCCAGCTCCCTTGGAGCCCCTTTGTCACTGGAAGGAGCTCCAAGGTCTCCTTAGAGCCTTTACTTCTGCAGGCTCTACACCCTCAGCTCGTCTCCAGAGCAGAGGAGCTTTAGCCCTTGGAGCATCTCCGTGGACTCTTCTAATCTCGCCCCAGTAGCTTCATGTCCTCTGCATACTAGAGGCCCAAGAACTGGGGTTCACATGCGCTTCAAACGGCGCAGTACAAGCCAAAGTGCTGAGAAAAACGAGACAACATCTGAGAGCACGGAAGGACGCCAGAAAAGGTCTGGCCGCAGCGGGGCTCCGAGATCGGACGCACAGGGCGCGGCAGAGGCTGTGGGTAGGGAACTGCGAGAGGGAGGCCGGGCCGCGCCGGGGGCGGCAGCGATGCCCAGAGATAGCCGGTAGGATGGGGGGCCCCGGCTGGAACGGGCTGTGAAAGGGCCATCGGCCATGAGGAGACCCAAAATGGCGGCGAGTGAGGGGAGCGGCAAAGCGGAGCGGGAAGGGGGGGGTCCCTCCCGCTCCGCTCCGCGAGGCCGGGCCGCGCCGGAGTTACTTACTGAGAACCAAGACGGGGCGCGGGCCCATCATCGCGGCGGATCGAGCACGGCGGAACCTTCTAGAGCCTCGGAGCTAGACCCTGGCAAAGCCGCGAGACCGTGCACCGCCTCCCAGCTCCGCGGTCAATCGCGCCTGAGCGCTGCGCCCAATCAGAGGAAACGGCCGGCGAGTTCCGGCTGGGAAGTGACGCCGGGGGCGCGGGGCGGCTCCGCCCGGGCTCCGCCGCAGCGCGGTGCCCGCCACGCCCGTGGGAAGGGGAGCAGCCCAGCGCAGACCCAGAGAAGAGGCGGCAGGCCCCGCGGGGAGCGCGAGGAGCGGACATCTCGCTGCCGCTTTCCCCTTGCAACCAGAAGGCACCGGGTCCGTGATGCCACGGGAGACCTCAGCTCCGAAAGGCACAGCTCAGTGCCCACCCCCTCGATCAGCACGGCGGTCTGACCCAGTCCGTACTGCAGGACCTCAGAGAAAGAACGGATCTTGAGGAGGCACCGACTGTCCGATAGGGCAGGCCATGCCAGCACCAAGAGTTACTGCTGCTGGAACGCACTGAGTCCGGGCCTCGAGCACCTGAGTCCCGCCCAAGCACGGCCCTCAGCCTTCCACAGCCACCAACAGCCATTGTGTGTCCCCGGCGGCTCAGTGCCACCCGAAGGGACCAAGGGTGACACAATGGCACGGGGAACGAGCTGGTGGCAGAGGACATGTCCTGATCCACTGTCAGCAGAAGCCTGGAGTCTGTCTAGGGGAGGGGGGTGAGGGTAGGTGTAGTTATGCAGAGCATCCCCAGTGCAGGAAGGGAGAGTTTCCCAGCCTCTGCACCTGATTCTCGAGGAATTTAACCCTGATGCACTCCAGCCTCATTGCCTTACAAGCCCATAATGGACTTAAGCAGGCTGGTGGGCCAGAGAACAGCATCAACAGGGCAAAGCAGCAGCTCTGGCATCCTCTACCAAATCAGGTCAGAGGTGCCACCAGAGCAAGCTCTGTCCCACAGGGCAGGCAGCACCCGGAGGGGGCCCTGAGATATGACACC
>JANEHK010000867.1:6628-17036 GCA_025960845.1 Tachycineta bicolor | reverse complement strand
GTGTCTGTGCCTGCAAGGATGCGGCACCTGTGTGAGCTGGGGGAGAGGCCAGGGCTGCAGAGGGGGGATGTTGTTGGCAGGTGCATGAGGACGCTCTGGGACGCTGCCCTGGGGTGTCCAGCGCAGTGGGGATGGATCAGCCCCTGCTCTGCTGCTCCTTCCCATCTCCCCCAGGCACCTTGCAGAGCCCCAGCCATGCTGTTTGCCCCCAGCCTGCCCACGGCCACCCTGGGGCTGCTCATGGGGCTTTTCTCTGCTGAGCATTGGCCTGGGCGTGTTCTGGAGAGAGCCTGGGCAAGGAGCCTGGAGCCCCCAGGCCCCGCCCTGAGGCGTCAGCGCTGCCCCAGCAGTGCCCATGGCCTGTCCCTGCTGCAGCCCCGGCACTGCCACCCCCAGCACTGTGCCCGGCCCCGAGAGCACTCAGGCCCTACAGCAGCACCAGGGCCAGGAGGGCAGCGGGGCAGGGGCACGGGAGCAGCACTGGCAACACCAAGTGCTGCTGCTCCTGGGCACAGCTGCTGTGCCAGCACTGATCTGCCCCAGCTCTGCACACAGACATTGCTGCTGCAGCTGCAGAGAAGGGAACAAAAGGGGATCTCTGATGACAACTTGACTGGGAGATCCTTGAGTTCCTTTAAGGCCACCAAGAGTGCAGCCCCTCATTGACACAGTGTGTGGCCACAGGGAAGGTGGAGAGAAACAAAGTAAGAAATATCCCAAGGAATGGCTTTTCTCTGTGGACAAGATTAAAAATATAAGACAAAGGAAATACAACCACAGCTAAATTTAGAAGAAGAATTAAAGATGACTTTTATTCCAAGTGATTTGCAGAAATTGACCATCGCTTTAATATTACTGAAACCATCCAGTCATCAGTCTCCTCACTGCAGCCTTGAGCTCCTGGTTCCTCAGGCTGTAGATGAGTGGGTTCAGGGCTGGAGGCACCACTGAGTACAGAACTGACAGGGCCAGATCCAGGGATGGGGAGGAGATGGAGGGGGGCTTCAGATGAGCAAACATTATAGTGCTGATGAACAGAGAGACCACAGCCAGGTGAGGGAGGCAGGTGGAAAAGGCTTTGTGCCGTCCCTTCTCAGAGGGGATCCTCAGCACAGCCCTGAAGATCTGCACATAGGAGAAAACAATGAACACAAAACAACCAAGTGCTAAACAGGCACTAATTGCAATGAGCCCAAGTTCCCTGAGATAGGATTTGGAGCAAGAGAGCTTGAGGATGTGTGGGATTTCACAGAAGAACTGGCCCAGAGCATTGCTATGGCACAGGGGCAGGGAAAATGTATTGGCTGTGTGTATCAGTGAATTGAGAAAGACACTGGTCCAGGCAGCTGCTGCCATGTGGGCACAAGCTCTGCTGCCCAGGAGGGTCCCATAGTGCAGGGGTTTGCAGATGGACACGTAGCGGTCGTAGCACATGATGGTCAGGAGGACAAGCTCTTCTGTGATAAAGAAGGAAAAGAAAAAGAACTGAGCAACACATCCTGTGTAGGAGATGTGCCTGGTGTCCCAGAGGGAATTGTGCATGGCTTTGGGGACAGTGGTGAGGATGGAGCCCAGGTCAGTGAGGGCCAGGTTGAGCAGGAAGAAGAACATGGGCGTGTGCAGGAGGTGGCCGCAGGCTACGGCGCTGATGATGAGGCCATTGCCCAGGAGGGCAGCCAGGAAGACGCCCAGGAAGAGGCAGAAGTGCAGGAGCTGCAGCTGCCATGTGTCTGCCAATGCCAGCAGGAGGAAATGGCTGATGGAGCTGCTGTTGGACATTTGCTCCTGATGGACATGGTGATCTGCTAAAAAAGGAATCATGAAATGGTTCAGTTTAGGGAGGACTTTCAATATCCCAGCACACCTTGGTGGCACTTTCCCCCCACTGCCTGCCCAGGGCTGTGCTGCCTGGAGCTGTCCCTGCCTGCAGCTGCTTCCCTGTGCCCAGGGCTGGGCCCTGCCAGTGCTGCCAGGGCCCAGCCCAGCCCTGGGGGCTCAGCTCTGCCCTGCAGAGCCCTCCCAGCTCAGGCACTGCCCAGGGGCAGCTCTGGCTCTGCAGGCTCTGATGGCAACCTCAGAGCATCCCTGAGGAGGCTGGAAAAGAGACAATTCCTTGCAGCTTTTTATCTGGAAGCTTTCATTTGATATATGGAATTTCAGAGGTGGATTCCCAATTTTGGCCATGCACACCTGGATTTGAAAGATGTGTTTTCCATGGCAAGAAAAGCAGGCCTCCGCAGTGTTTTGAAAGCAGACAAGAGGTGGCCCCAAAGAGGCTAAGGCCATCCAGATCTGTCTGTTCTGTCAGGTTTCATCTGGAATCAATCCTTGGATATAATCAAATTTAAAAGTAGACTCTCAGTTCTGGCCATGGACACCTGGAGGAGAAGGACAGTTCTTTTCCTCAGGAAGGAATTGAACAACTCCAGGGTTTCAGAGGCAGATGGGAAGTGACCCTCAACATGCCAGGGTCAGCTGGACCAGTCAGGCAGCCCCCAGAAGGCCAAGCCAGCCAGACCTGTTCCATGTTCCCTTGGATCCATGGCGCCCTGCAGCATCAAAATTGCCCCTTGGTTCCATGAGGCCTTGCAGGGTCAAAATGGTTTGCTTGTTTCCATGGGGATGAAAAATAAACCCAAAGGCTCTTAGATTACTTGAGGTCTCAGAGTGTCACAATGATTTCCACAACTCTGTAAGTTCCTGCAGTGTCACAATGGCCCCTTGGTTCTACTGCGCTCCCCAGGATCACAATGGCCCCTTGGTTCTATTGGGCTCCCCAGGATCACAATGGCCCCTTGGTTCCACAAGGCCTGGCTGTGTCACACTGGCCCCTTGCTTCCATGGGGACCCATAGTGTCACAGTGGCCCCTTGTTTCCATGAGACCTGGCAGTGTCACAGTGGTTGCCTTGGTTCTGTGGGGCTCTGTGATGTCACAATGGCCCTTTGGTTCCGTGGGGACTCACAGTGTCAGAATGGTCTCACTGCTTCCATGAGGCTCTGCAGTGTTACACCTTCTCCTTGGTTCCACAAGGCCCTGCAGAGCCCCTCTATTCACACGGCCTCTGTTGGGGTTTGGACTTGTGGGTTGAGATGAGAACTGGGAGAAAAAACCTCCAAGGTCAAAATAGGTTCAAATTTAAAGTTATAAAGTAAATTTATTAGTAACAAAATCAGAGGAGGAAAATGAGAAGTAAAATAAGCCTTCAAAATACCTTTTTACCCCCAAGCCCCTCTCTCTTTCCTACCAGTAGCACAGGGAGACAGGGAGTGGGGGTTTTGGTCAGTTCATCACTCAAGATTTTTTTTCTGTTTGCTCAGGGTGAGAAGTTTTTCTTCTCCTATGTCATGAGTCCTTCCCACAGGCAAAACAGTCTTCTCAATACTGTTGTGGCATGGGACACTTGTCCACAAGGTGCAGTCTTTTAAGGATAAGCTGTTCTAGTTTGGAAGCCAGGATCCTCTTTCTCTATCTCTGGGGGCAAGGGCCCTCTCCCGCTGTTCAGGTCTCTCACTGGATCAGTTTCCTCTGGCATCTACCCACTGCAGCGTGAGCATTTTTCCCATGGGCTGTGAGTGGATCTCTGCATCCCCCATGGACTTCATGGAATACAGTGGCACAGTTTGTTTCACTACGGTCCTCACCATAGTTTGCAGAGGAATTTCATCTCCTACTCTTAGAGCACCTCCTCCCCCTCCTCTTCCACTGACCTTGGTGCCACTAGGTTGTTTTCTCTTACATGTCTTCACTTCCTCCTCTTCTCTAGCTAAAAGAATAATTGCTGCCTGTAGGTACCATTGCCAGCAAGTTCCACTAATTCAAAGATTCCTGCAACATCTTGTAGTTCTAAGAGGTTGATTTTTTCTAATTTCTGCCCTGGGGAATGGCTCATCATGTTTCCTCTACCGGCCATGCAGCTGCTGTGGCACTGGTGCTATTTAATGTCTTTCTTCATGTGGGGCACTGAGTTGGAGAAGCCACCACCACTGCCCCTGCCCTTCTGCCCAAGGTGTGACTAGCTAGGGGTGGCCAGGCAGGCAAGGCTCGCTGTGGGCAGCACTGACGTGGCAGCGGCTGTGGTGGCACATTGCCACGGGCCGTGCCGGGATGTCCTGGCAGTGATGGCTCACAACCCCTGGAAACAACCATGTGTGAGCTGTTTTGATTTTCTTCTTAAATATGTCATCACTGAGGTGTTACCAGCAACTCTAATTGTGCCAGCAGCTTGTCCATCTTCAGAGCAATCAGAGATTTGCTCTGCTGGACACTGTGGAAGCTTCCAATAGATTCTCACAGAAGCCAACTCTGTGGCCTCTCCCGCTACCAAAAACCAGGCCATTTAAAACAATACAGCCTCAGAGTGTCACAATGGTCTTCAGAATTCCTTGAGGCCCCTCAGTGTCACAATGGTCTCTTTTGGTTCCCCAGTGTCACAATGGCACCTTGGATTCACAAAGCCCTGAAGAACAGAAAGGCATCTTCATTCCGTTGGGGCCCTCATTGTTACAGTTCTTAGTTCCATGGAGCCCTGTAGTGTCACAATGGTCTCCTTGGTTCCATGAGGTCATGCAATGTCACAGTGGTCCCTTGGTTCCAGCGCGTACCAGTGTCATAGTGGTCTCCATGGTTCCATGAGGCCCTGCAATATTTCCATGGACTTTTGTTTCCATGAGCTTTTGCACTGGCAACAACAGTTTCCTTTGGTTCTGCAGTGTCACAAGGGATCCTTTGTTCCATGAGGTTCAGTAGTGTAACATGGACGCCTTGATTCCATGAGGTTCTGTAGGGTCACAATGGATCCCTTGGCTCTGAGGCCCTCCTGTGTAACAATGGAGCCACAGTTCCATGAGGTTCTGTAGAGTCACCATGGTCTCTTTGGTTCCACAAGGCCTTGCTGTGCCCCAATGGCCCCTTGGTTCCATGAGGTTCCGTACTGTCAACAAGGATCTCCTTGGTTCCACAGTGTCATAATGGACCCTTGGTTCCAAGAGGTGCCTGGCGTCCCACAGCCCCTCACAGATTTTAGAGCCCTTCCTGGTCCCTCACAAATCTTCACAGCCCCTTACAAACACTTTATGGCCCCTCACATGACCTCAGAGCCGCTCAGATCCCCTCAAAGCCCCTCACAGCCCTCATGGCCCCTAACATCCTATGACAGCCCCTCACAGCCACTCACGTCCCCTCAAATCGCCTCAAATCCCCTCAGATCCCCTCATGGCCCCTCACAGCCCCAGGCATGGGCTCCTCCCAAAGGAGAAGGGGTCGGGCCCTGCTTGTTCTCCTTTCATTTTGGTCCCATCACAGCCATGAGTCAAGAAAGGCTGAAATGGAGCCTTTCCCCAGCGTTTCCCTCGGGGTTCATTGCGGCTGAAGCTGTGTGCTGGCGCTGGCCCCAGCACGAACATCCCTGCAGCCGCCCAGGCCTTTGCTGTCTCCCCGTGTCCATTCCCTGTGCCCGAGTCCCGCCCGGCTCTGGCAGCAGCAGGAGCCGCAGCGCAGCGGGCGCCGGCCCGGCCCAGCCGGGGCTCCCGGGCAGGAGCAGCAGCAGCGCCAGCCCCTTCCCACCTGCTCCTGCCTTGGCTTCCAAGGGCTTTTTCCAGCTGAATGCTGGAGTGGAGCAACAATCACCCACAAACAGCCCTCATTCCTCAGCACAGGAGCAGCACGCACAGGGGCACAGCCTGCAGGAGAGATGGCCAAGGGCTGGGCAGGGCTGGCAGGGCCACAGGCACCCAGGCCTTTGTCCCCTGGGCTCTGGCAGCGCCTCTGGAGGCCCCACAGAAGGAACTTTCCTTTCAGGGGCTGCACTTTGGTCCTCCCTGGCCCCTCCCTGAGGAGGCTGGCAGGGGTTGCAGTTTGATGACATTTGTCCTTGCTGCCCCTCCCATCCCACTGCCCCACAAACAGCGCCGAGGCACTCGTGAGGGACAAGCTCTGTTGTGCCAGACCTGGCCTCAGGGCTCGGCCTTTCTGCTTCCTCCAGCCAAAACCCAGGCCTTGCTGAGCCCTGCAGTTCCTGCTGCTGTGCCCCAAGCTCCCTCGGCCAGTGCTGGAAAGGGACTTGAGGTACCTCGATCCCCTCGGGTGGTGCATGGGAGAAAACAACAAACTTCTCAGGAGGATGGAGAACAAACTTTTAACTTGCAAACTTCAGAGAATGAGATACTTGGGTAATCTTAAAGCAACATGGTATTACAGTAAATCCCTCAGAACGCCTTGACTGAGCAAACTCTAAGCAGTCCAACTTCCAGTTCTCCAGATTTTGAGAAGAGGAAGTCAGGAGGAGAGAGCGAGGGGGATAGAGATCCACAGTCGCCCTTGGATCCAGCACCATCTCAGCTGCTGTGAGCTCCGGGGCCGTGGGACATGTCAGTGTCACAGCTGTGTCACAGCCTCACCTGCTCTGGTCTCTCTCACAGGTGGGGTTTTTTTGGGGTGCCAGGGGCTTGGCAGCCACTTTGGGGCTGGACCAGAGGCTGCAGTGGCTGGGCTGGGGCAGTGACCACCCCACCTACACAGAACTTGACCTGGCCCCCAAACACACACTGGAGATGTCTGGGGCCATTCATCATTTCTCTGCTCTCCAGCATTGAGGCAATGGACTCTGGCTGCAGCTCTGAGCTAATGCCCAAGGCAACCACCCCTTGCAATGGGGCTCCATGGACCTGCTCTGAGGAACACACCCAAGAGTTGGGGAGTGGCCAAAAACCACCTCAGAAACATGGGATACCCCAAAAATCTCTTCAGGAACATGGAATATCAAAAAAACTCCCTCAGAAACCAGCTCCCCCTCCCTTTGTCATTTCCAACCTTTGGCTGTCTCATTCCAGACCCCATCCCAGCTCTCTAGTCTCAACCCCAACACATCCCACCCCTCCTGGACATCAAGACCCCCTTACCAAGCCCTATTTCCCCAATTTCACACCTCCCAAACGCCATCACACTCATCCCAAGCCAACCAATGCCAATCTTACCCCTCCTGATTTTCATCCCAGCTCACCCATTCCCCTTCCAACTCCATCCCTCCCTGAAGGGCTGTGCAATCAACTACTTTTGGGGTGAGATTGAGTAGTTTTAGCATTGTGTGGTTTTAATGTGACAGATCAAACCCTCTCATCTTTTTGAAGAAGAAATTGAGACAACCACACCAAATACCCTACAACCCCCCAAATCCTCCCCAGTATCTCCCTGAGTCCCAGATTGCCCTGAAACACTAGTAAAACATGAGGCTTTAGATACCTTTGATTAATTTGTTGATTTTTACCCCCAATTTTGTCTGTTTTAAAGGAATGAAAATGAATCAAAATAATATTACGGACAACAAAACAAGAGGACCACCAGCGCAGCGTCTTCCTGAAGCAGATCGCTGGGAATGTGGCTCATCAGTTCTCTGCCCAATGTGGGTCGTCTGAAACAGGAGTAAGTTGGACCACTGCACAAAGCTCTTCCCGCAGCTGGGGCACTCTTAGGTCTTCCCTTACCAGTGTCTTCGTTGGCATCTGCTAAAGTGAGAGCTCCTGGACAAGCTCTTCCCACAAGTGAGACATTCGTAGGGCCATTTCCTGGTTTGGATCCTCAGGTGGCAGATCAGGTGGGACCTTATGCTGAAGCTCATCCCATATTCCCCACACTTGTTGGGCCTCTCCCTGGTGTGGATCATTTGGTGGATGACCAGTTGGAAACTTTGGTGAAAACCCTTCCTGCATTCCGCACACTTGTAGGGCATTTCCCCATGGATACGCTGGTGAATGATGAGGGTGGAGTTGTGCTTGAAGCCCTTCCTGCAGCTGGGGCAGCAGAAAGGCCTCTTCTTTGTGTGGATCTGCTAGGGCAGGAGGAGACTGGAGCTTCTCTGAAACTTTCAGACATTCGTATGGCCTCTCCCCGGTGTGGATCTTTAGGTGGATGATCAGTTTGGACCTCTGGTTGAAGCTCTTCCCACATTCCCTACACCTGTAGAGCATTTCCCCAGGGTGGCTACGCTGGTGGCGGATCAAGTGGGATCGCTGGCTGAAGCTCATCCCACATTGCTTACACTGGTAGGGCCTCTCCCCGGTGTGGATCCTTTGGTGGATGATCAGTTTGGACCTCTGATTGAAGCTCTTCCCACATTCCTTGCACTTGTAGGGCATTTCCCCAGTGTGGCTATGCTGGTGGCAGATCAAGTGGGAGCTCTGGACAAAGCACTTCCCACATTGCTCACACTGGTAGGGCCTCTCCCCGGTGTGGATCCTCTGGTGGGAAATCAGGTAGGATCGCTGGCTGAAGCTCTTCCCACATTGCTCACACTGGTAGGGCCTCTCCCCAGTGTGGATCCTCTGGTGGCAGATCAGGTAGGATCGCTGGCTGAAGCTCTTCCCACATTGCTCACACTGGTAGGGCCTCTCCCCGGTGTGGATCCTCTGGTGGCAGATCAGCTGGGATCTCCGGCTAAAGTTTTTCCTGCATTCCACACACTTGTAGAGCCTATGCCCAGTGTGGATGCGCTGGTGGGTCACAAGGGTGGAGTTGTGAAGCCCTTCCCACATTCCCCACACTTGTAGGGCCATTCCCCTGTTTGGATCATCTGGTGCTGGATCAGGTGGGAGCTCTGGCTGAAGCTCTGTCCATCTTCCTGGCACAGGCTGGGTCTTCCATTCCCCAAGAACCGTGGGGTGGGTTTGGCCCCCCTCCTTGTGCAGGATGTCTGGGGCTTTTCCTTCCCATTGGAGTCCTGCACTGTGGAGCTCCTCAAAATGGCTTCTTCCACAAGGTTCTGCCCTCAAGATTTGTCCTCTTGGGTCTTCATCCTCAGTTCCTTGTCTGGGGGAGGAAGGACAAGGAGAGGATAGGATTTGCCTTTGTGCCTGAGAGAAGGGGAAGGAGATCCCCTCAGTGCATCCCTGGCAGGACGGCGTCGGCAGAGGGGTAGTCCTGCAGCCAAGGGCCATGATGGGCTGGGAGATGGAGCAGGAGGGAGGGGAACTGACTTCCTCCTCACCTGCCTGGCTGTCCTGGAGCATCTTCCTCACAGCCTAACCTAAAAAATTAAAAATTAAACTAAAAACACTCAAATAACAAAATGCTGACAGAGTCAGAATACAACCTAACACCCAGTTATTCAGGGTGTTGCTTGCAGGGCAATCAAATCGTGGCTGCAGTCCTCCTGGAGTGACAGATGTGGTTTTGTTGAAGCAATGATCTTGTAGAAGGGTGTAGTTTTCCTCTCAAGGTCCAGTGGTGTTGCAGATGGTTCTGGTCTGCCTCTCGGAATCCAGTGGAAACCAGGCTGCTTTTGGTGTTTAAATCTCAGATTTTATCCAGGTGGGAATGCTTGGCTCCTCCCTCTGGGTGGAACATCTCACAATGGGTTGATGTAATTTTATCAGTCATGCAGTGAGACTCAATGGCCCATTAACAGAAGATATCTCCCTGGAGGGAGAATGGGTCATGGAAGAGATAAAAACCACTGCCCCATCTGGTTTTAACAGCTGGGCCTTTAACCAAAGATATCACCCTGGAGTTATGAGAAATGGGTCATGGAACAGTTTTTACTTGGGGCTACAGTTGGTTTGTTTTCAAACTAGCACACTGAGAGAAGTGGGATCACACTGGGAAACTACTGTGAGAAGTTTGGAGTGACTGGTCTACATTGTAGGTGACTAGGCAGAACTGGGAGCATGCAGGGAGGAACTGGGATCATCTGTGGAGTGACTGGGACGGTCTGTGGAGTGACTGGGACTATACTAGGGGCAACTGGGAGAACAGGGAACACACGGGAGGAAAGTGGGAGCAACTGGGAGCAACTGGGACCATGCTGGGGCAAACTGCATCATAATGGGGAATGACTGGCAGTGACTGGGCTCATACTGGGAGTCTTGACAAAACTGAAAGCACACAGGGTGGGGGCAACTAGGCTGATACTGGGAGCAGCCTCTTCTGGCACCAGGACCACTGAAGCCCTTTTCAGTGAGATATGAACTTCAATAGAATTAAGGGTTTTAGAAAAGTTAAGGTTTTAGCTACAGATAAGCTTTGCCTGAATTAGTTAAAGTAGATAGATAGATAGGCTATGCTGGAAATAATTAGGAGTCAATGGTTAGCTGAAAGGAAGTGGATCTAAAATAATAATCTCAGACCTAAATAACTAATTTTTTGTAATTTTTTGTATTTGTTTAGCTGTGTTTATAATGGGAAACAGAAGAAACTGGTAAATAGATCTAAGAACACAGACAACTGTAAATCTTCTAACATCCCATTGAAACAGTCACAGAAACAGGAAACTGGAGTTCTACCAGGTTCTATTTGTCCTGTTAGCCATTGAAAAGGTTGAAAGTTTAGAATGAGGAAGACTCTCCTTGCTTCCTCTTTTTATTACCCCTCCCCATAAAAGAGACCACTGACCTAATTCAAAGAACAAACTATGCATG
>JANEHK010000866.1:0-10315 GCA_025960845.1 Tachycineta bicolor | reverse complement strand
GATAGTATGGTAAATGTAGTTTTGTAGTTAAAATGTAGTTTTTATATGCCAACCACAGGAAAATGTAAATCTTTCACAGAAAAAAAATAATTTACCACATCCAGAAGAGACCAACTTCTCCTGCCTTGCTCAGCCCTGAAGACGCCATAGAGATTATAGGAAAAAAGTGACACTAACCAGAGACAGTATTTGTTTGAATGGAATTTATGCATCATGTATGAAATGTATGAATATTTAACAGGCTACTGCTTTTAAGAGATGATCTTTTGTTAACGGGCATCCTTCTTCAGAGCTTTTTCGCTTGGGGAGGCACCCAGATGTCTGTAACTTTGTTTTTATTGTCTCGTATTGTCCTAACTCTAATTGTTCAAATTTTTACTCTAATTCTATTTTTATAACCATCTTATTTACTATTAAACTTTCAAAATTTTAAAAACAAGTGATTAGCGTTTTTCACAAGGTATGTTAGACTCGTTGGCCTCCTCTGCCCAGAAACCCACTGAACAGTGATGAAGACAGGAAATAGGAGTCCTACCAAGGGCTCAATTATCATATTTGCATTGAAAAGGTAGAAAGGTCAGAAAGGTCGCTTCTTTCTCTCACTAGTGTATTTTTCCCATAAACAACTGCATATCCTGATCTTTATTTCCCCTCCAACGCCCTTGATGAACCATCAATGAAATATTTCTGTCCTTTAGATAAATCCATCTCACTTAGATCATGTCTTATTTTAGTTTGTCATTCAATTAACACCACACAGTCATAAATCAGCTCCTCAGTTGGTTTCCCATAGAAAAATTGAGCAGGATTCTGGGCAGGAGTAACCATAAGCTTCAATTGGGGGGACTGTAACACGATTGCCTCATATTTTAAAATCCAGCTAATAGTAAGCCACTTTTCTGCTTTCTGATGTAAGATGACTGTCACAATGCGCTTGAACAAGCAGGGGTTGTAATGGTTCTTTTAGATCTCAGAGTGCAAAACACAACAGTGGGGATTTCAGTATTACTCAAAACAAATGCCAAAAGCAAAAAAAAAAAAAAAAATCCACCTTTTATTGCTTGACCACAGCAAATGCAATAGAGGGATTAAGAGTGAGAGAAAGGAATAGAGAAAGAGAGAGAGGAAAGAGGGGATATAGCTACCAAACGTGGAGACCAAGTCCTCGTGGTCCGGTCGATGGATCCTCCTGTCACATCAGGGAGAGTCTCCCAAAATCTCTGGTTCACTCAAGGGTTATTATCATAGTCCTCCATCGCAGGGGGAACAGGTAGTCCATGTTCTCAGCAGTAAATGAGAGCCATTATCTTCTTGGTCCAACGACCACACCTGCAGGCAAACATCTCGCTTTGGTCAAGTCAGCCCCACCCCCCGTACTGGGGTTACAGGGGTCTCATGTCTCAATCCTTGAGAGGGGATTTGTACAGAGGTCTCAATCTCAGTCCTTGGGAGGGGGCTTTGATCTCCATCTGTCACGGTGGTTGTGGAGCAGATGAGGGATCTTCTGTGGGGGACCACCAAAGTTACCCCAGAAAGTCCACTTGGCCAAGAGGTGGGGAAATTCATAGACTATTGTTGTTAAGCAGGGACCGTCCAGCAGGTGTAATCTTCAAGTACAGAAACTGCCAATACACTGCTCAAAGCCAGTGTACTGTGGCGTGGTGACACAGAAAAATGCACCTGCAGACGATTGGCAAGCATCCACCTCGAGCAGGCCAGAACTGCAGTGGGGTCCTTGGGGTCCTTATGATGATTGTGAGGCAAATGAGGGGAACTTCAGACAGACTCTTACACCAAGTCCAGGTTGCTCAATGGCCGGTCAGTTTGATGACACTGGGTGTGTCTCTGGACGCTTCCCTTGGAGCGTCTCCAAGGCATGGAATGTTGGAGCTGCCCCCAGCCATGGTGTCACAGAGAATGGAACCTTGGAGCTGCCAGCACGGTGATGTCCCAGAGAGGGGAACATTGGGGCTGTGCCACTCCTGGCCCAGCCCCAAGAGCTCTGGCAGCACCTGGAGGAGACAGCAAGGCTGAGCTGGGAGGGAGGCAGCAGGATCATGGAGTGCAGGCCCCAGCCCTGCACCGACAGCCCAACAGTGGCTGCATGGGCATTCCCTTGGAGCGATGTCCAAAGGCTCCTGGAACTGTGGCTGCCTCGCAGCTGTGAGCATTGCAGTGGCCACAGAGCTCTGGGGAAAGGTCCTGGCCGTGGCTTGGGGCTGGGCTGATGGCCCAGGGAGCAAATCAACTTGCAGCTGCTGCCCCAGAGCAGGGAAGAGCAGGAATTGCTGGCTGGGAGAGACTCTTGCCAAGGGCCTGCAGCACCAGGACACAGGCCATGGCTGGACACTGCTTGGGGCCAGGGTGAGCTGGGATGTGGGGATGGACTTGTTCCCTGGGAGGGCGGTGGGGCCCTGGCACAGAGTGGGAGGAAAAGATGCGGCTGCCATGGAATGGCTGGAAGTGTGCAAGGGCTGGTTGGAGGGGATTCCTGCCGGGATGGGATGGGATGGATCAGTGTAATGTGGGGTGTAATTGCAGTGTGGGGGTGGTAGGAAAGTTGGTAGGGGTAGGGATTGCATTGGGGGGATGGGGTGGTTTTGGCACCTGGAGTAGTGGAGTAGAGGAAGGGAAAACAAGAAGCAGATTTTAAAGGCTGCTGGTGCAATAAGAAATTTTGGGGCCTAGAAGTGTCTTGTGGGAGGTTGCCGTGAAATTGGGAAGGCTGAGTTTAAGGTGCTGTGCTGTGCAGGGCTGAGGTGGAGTGGAAATGATTTTGGGAGTGTAAGGAAGGGCACCTGCTCCCAAGAAAGAAAGAAAGGAAGAAAGAAAGAAATGAGAGAGAAGGGAAGGAAGGAAGGAATGAATGAAGGAAGGGTTTTAAATTAAGTTCTATATGTCTAATTTAATAAGCAACAAAGTTGAATTTAGCGGCCATGCAATTTTATTTAAGTTGCATTTGATAATCAAGCATATACAAAAAAAATTGACAGTGATTAATTAAAGATAAGTACTGTTTGGATAAAGCATAAGCAAAACCGACTGGGGTATGGAGGGTGGTTTCTCACCCCACCTCACATGCAAAAGAAAGTCATCCAACTTAAACTCATATACTGTATGCTGATATATATTAATTAATATTTCTCTTAAATATCCTATTTATAATTTGTAAAATCTACGTCACTATACAACATAGTGCATGCTCCACTTGTTGTTAGGGGGTCTTCTTGGCTTTTTGGTGGTCTTCTTCAGATGAAGGCTCATCATCTTCCTCTCCTCCTATGAATAACCTTACTGCCTGCACGTGCGCTCTAAGTTTTGCGTTATACATAACTAAACATTATGTTCCAAAAAGTAATTATTTCATGGATCAAACCACCACCCAAACTCCCTACCTTGGAATAGTCCCAACTTTCTCCATCTCAAGGCCAGTTCTATCTTAAGACATCCTGTATCCCATAGCATCTGCAAGGGGCCCATCTCCCTACCTTGGAGTAGTCCCAGCTTTGGCCAATCCAGCTTTGAAACTTTGCTTATCTCAAACTGCATCCTGTATCTCATTTTTCTCATGTAGCATCTGCCAAGGGGCCCATCTGCTTTGTAACACAATCGCATCTACTTTTCCCTTTATTACTTTTCACAAGTATTTTCTAAAATACATATTTCTAAAATATAAATATGGTTACATTTAGCAGCAATCATTTTCATTTATTACAATTTACCCCATTTCTCTTTTTAATCCTATTGATTAATTTTTAATTTTTAATTAAACCTGAATCTCAGTTTCTTCTATATTCCAAATAATGCAGGTTTTCACGGTCTCTCATTTCAGCCTCTAATTTTTCTAACATCTCCTGTGCTGCATCAAGATTTTTCACATTCCTTCTCAAATTTGGTTATATCTTTTGTGCTAGAGTAGTCTCTTTATGTTCAGCCAACATCTCTTTGGCTCCCTCCTTTTGAGTGTGAGTAGGTCTAGCTTTTAATATCATCAAAGAATCTGGTTTCCCTTTTGCTGCCAATTCTGGATCAGTGGGCATTGCTGTCATTTGCATTCCTCGTATCACTGGGTGGATTAGTCTAAGAAGACATGGAATCATGCATGGTAAGAATAACATTCCTAATCCAGAACAGCATAAACCCCACCTTCTTCCACCAGGCTCATCCAAAGAGGTTATCCCACCAATCCGTTTTTAGAATAGAATTCCACTTTTGAACAGGTATGTGTGCCACCCTTTTAATTTCTCCAGCAAGTTTTGTGATGGCTTCCCCATGATCATCTCTCTCCACACAGCACTCAGATTCGTTAAATCTTCCTCAAACTCTCCCTTCTTCAGCCAACAGATAATCTAGGTCAATTCTGGTTTGATATGCAAATGCTCGCATTTGTGAATGCTGCTTGGCCAGGAACTTTAGGGCATCAGAAGTATGGTTTGATACAACCTCCACTACTGCCTGGAGTCTTATCAACTGATTCAATAGATAAATTGGGGTCCTATATGCCCAAGATCCGCCCTCAGCCCAAGTTGCTGGGTCATAATACGCTATGATTCTTTCTGCAGGCCCTTTGTCTTCCCCCCATTCCTGGTTTCCCCCTGCCATTGGAAAGTTGAGGTTTAAATCTCTTTTATTCCTTTCTAGAGTCTCATCAAGTGGTGTTCCCAGCATATTGCTCCTAGACCTTGGTATGACGAAGAAGGAGGGTTGTATAACTCCTAAGGTACAGGTTCCCTCCCACTTTAGAGGTAATTCACTCTATGCTCATTGCCCACAAATGCAATATATTCCATCAGGGGCTTTCCTCCATTTACTATCTGTTTTTTCTTGTTATTCCCAATAGGATTTTAGGTTTTCTTGTTTGTTGTTGTTGTGGGTTTTTTTGTTGTTGTTTGGTGTTTTTTTTGGTTTTTTTGTTTTTTTTTTTTTTTGGTGGTTGGGGTTTTTTTGTTTTTTGGACTGGTAGGGGTTAGCTCCAGGACTTTTAATGCCAGCACAAATCAGTTTGATTATTCCACTCACAATTCATTTCCTTTGTTATTCCCCAATACCCACTAAAAGAGATTTTAGTCGCCACGTCTTAGTTTTATTATTCGAATTAACTACTAAGGTAGATGTACAAGGAGTATATCCTACTACTTCATTATATTTCCTTCCTTCTCAAGTTATACAAACTGTTCCAATTACTTGATGACTCAAAATCCATCCTTCAGGTCATTTAATGTCTTGGAAATTTGAGTATGATTCAATTTGAAAAATTGCTCTGGAGCTAGACTCTCACCTCTCCACAGCCATCTTTCAGTCATTCTACGGCCCACACAGATCCAGCCTTTGGATAATCCTGATTCTGTAGCAATTTCTTGCATCAAATCTACAAGAAGTTTCTTAGTTGAGGTTGTCAAATCCCAGTCACTATACTGCTGCTTTACTTGTTCATACAGTTTATCCAGTTCCTTTAATTCTTTCCCTATGGCTCATTTATATCTTTCATATGTTTATTTGTGTTTTTCTTCTTTTTTTTTTCCTTAGTGCTGTACCTCCTATACCTATACTTGGATAATTTCCATTCTCATCTTTCTCAAAACAAAAAGAAGTTTTCATACTGAGGACAAAGTTGATCACTGTAAGGATAAGGAGCTCATCCATTAAATCCTAATTTTTTTCCCTACCCAATCCATTTTTCTAATTTTAACACAAGCATCTATAAAATTGCTGAGATCGTATCAGGCAGCACTAACATGTGGATGTGCTGTGAAAACAAATTCCATCTGGCCCTTGATCCACATGGAGTGCTTGCATTTATTACAGAGATCAACATTATTGGGACTTTGTTTTTGCATTGATTGTTCTCTCATTGCTCATTCTTCTGTTGCTTGTTTTATTATTGTTTGTTCCTGCATTGCTCATTCCCTTCTCTCATGGACTCTGTCCTGAGTGGCTCCATAGTTTTGTCCAGTTGCCAAGGGCGTCACGACAAACACAGTGAAAATAATCCTCAGGAGTTTTGACTTTCTACCATCCTCAGGGCTCTTTGGGTTGCAGCCAAGGGCCGAGATGTCAGGAATCCTGGCAGCAAAGTTTATATCCTGGGATCTAGTCACTGGTGCATTTGGTCTCACTGGTACCCTTGGCCTCATGTTTGTTTCAAGGATGGCACAGATTACTCACAGTTCTCACAGCACTGCCCTCTCTCTCTTTCTTTCTCTCTGGGTTAGTCAGCTACTTCCTCTTTTAGTCTAAACCACCAAAGCTCTGGAGATGTGCCAACCACAATAAGATTTGCTTTTTTGCTACTTCAGTTAACCACCTGATTTGTTGATAGATTTTGCACTGATGTTGGGGATTATTATGAAGTCTTCATCACCACCAATAGGCACATTCACAATGCCAATTCACGTAAGAAATGTGTCTATAGCGTGGCACACAAATTCCTTCTCCACAGCAACTGTTAATTATGATACACTGGTCTATAATATTATGAATCGTTTGCTCTCTTACCCGCTCAAATTCGTTGGTCTAAATTTGCGGTTAATCAAACTGCTGCATAAAAGGGTTCCATCTTCATATCTCAAAAGTGTTCAAAAAAAATCACTGAAAATGCCTTTTAAAGTTAACTGTTCACACACGCCATCTAAGCAAGTTAAACAAATCAATTGTCTCTCTCTCTCTTCTGCTCTTGTTATTCTCCAGCACAAATTAAGGCAAAGCCTACAAAAAACACAAACCCATGGGCGACACTCTAAGCCATGCTTAGTGCACTTCCAGTGTGTTATTTGTTCATGGACTTATTTAGTAACAAGTGTTACCAGTCTCTTTTCTGGAATTGTAGTTCTTAAA
This sequence comes from Tachycineta bicolor, assembly GCA_025960845.1. Taxonomy (NCBI): domain Eukaryota; kingdom Metazoa; phylum Chordata; class Aves; order Passeriformes; family Hirundinidae; genus Tachycineta; species Tachycineta bicolor. The sequence continues at coordinate 3,481 of JANEHK010000866.1, read as the reverse complement.
TGAAATCTGATAGTATTAGTTGCTGAAGGCCTCTTAAAAGATTTTCAATCTGTTCGGGCTGTCCCCATTAAACAAGGAAGTGTCTAATCCCTTCTCATCGGCATTGTTCTGCCTCTAAACTCAGTGGAGTTGCTGTTGACAGCCAATCCAGAATGCCTGATTTTTCTAATAAATTGAAGTTAGTTGCAATTACAAAACATAAACCTTTAATCATTAACTAACAAAGGAGTTTTATAACCTGAACAGGTTAAGCAGGACAATTTATCATTTTCTGCTGTTTCTTGGTATCCTTCTATATCCACATCTTAATTTTATTATCCTTTGTTGTTCTTGCAGTGTTCTCAAAGCCACAAATCATTCCATGTGATACGCTAAATAAATAAATGCTCTTTGTACTTGATCTTCTATTATATAAGTATCAGTGTTGGTCTGTGCTAAAACCCATTTGTGCATTCTAAAGTCTTGCTCTACTCTACTAAGACATCGTATACAATTAATCATAAAAGCTACATCTCTTTGGTCCCAAGGTACAGTTGTTCTGTGCCAATGTCTTTGTCTCAGCCACTTCATGGTCACGGCTTTACACCGCTCACACTGATGACCATATTTGCAGCAACCTTGCTGAAACATGGAAACTTCTCTCTGCGGGATGGCAGCTTCTGACCTCTCTGTACTAAGGATATCTTGAATATCCTGGGGCTGGGTTATTCTTTCAATATGTGGGTGATGCAACAAATGTATTCCAGGATTACGTGAAATCCACAGCTGAAAACTATTTTCCATATGAGTTATAGCTTCTGGGCACCAAATGCTCTCTTCAGCTATCTTGTGGTTAAATTACAGTTTTACTTGAAACTGTATTTTGGACCTCAATACAATAGTTTAATCATATGTAAGTATTTTTAAATTTTACTTTCAGGTCTCCTGGTGTCAAAATAATTTTCTAGTCTTTATTGGGTATAGGTCCTTTTACCCTTAAAGCATGACTCTAGCCTTTTTCTGCCATTCAAGCTGTGGTTTTGTCAGGCAGAATCCATTGTCCCTCTTTTAGATTTTCTCCTAAGCTTTTCATGGCTTCTACTTCTGTTAAAGAAAAGTATGGTGTTTGATTTTGTGTTCCTGCTTCCTGAAAAGTCATAATTGCATTGCTGTTTTCCCTTTGGGCAGCTTTCTTAGCTTCATCATCAGCCAAATTTTTTCTTCTTGTTTTAATGCCTCTCCCCCTCTGGTGTCCTTTCACATGAACCACTGCTATCTTTTTTGGTCTCTTCAAAGCTTTAAGAATTTGAAATTATCAATTCTTGATACACTAATCCTTTTCTTTGAGTGTTTGTAAGTCCCCTTTCTTTCCAATTTTTTCTACATGTATGCACTACCCCAAAGGCATATTTTGAGTCAGTGTATATGGACCCTTCTCGATCCTTTAATAACAGCAATGCACAGAATAATTCATAGAGTTCACAGGCTTGTGCTGACCAGGACGGGCTAAGGGGACCAGATTCTTTTACTTCCAGTTTTTCTTCATGAATTATGGCATACCCAGATTTCCTTCTTCCTTCTGCCACTGGGGATGATACATCTATAAATAATTTTTCTCCTGTTTTTAATTCTTGTTCTTTCAATTCTGGGCATATTTTTAACTCTATGACCTTTGCAATCATGTATTAATCATGTATTAATCATGTATTAATCATGTATTATTATAGCCTCATATTTTATTATTCTGCTATCAATTAACCATTTTTCAGCCTTTTTAGCAAGGATTCCCCTAATATTATCGGGTGTGTACACTTCCAGTGGCTCCCCAAAGCTTAGTTTTCTGGCTTCTTCTACTAACACAGCAGTGAATACCAGAGCTTGCAGGCATGTTGGCCAACTCTTACTAAATGGATCCAATAATTTGGAATAATATCCTACTAGCTTTTGGCTTCCTGCCCAATCTTAGTCAATACTTCCTAAGCTGTTTGATCAACTGTATTAACAAATTATTGAAAACGCTTGTCTAAATTGGGAAGACTCAATAGAGGAGCTTGCAGTAGGGCTTCTTTAACTTCCTCAAAATTTTCCTGATCCCTTTCAGTCCGTTCCAAGGGATCGCTAGTTAATTTCTCATTTAGACCTAAATACCACATTTCTGACTCTACAAACTACAATTTTGACTTTGATATCTTTGGCCCATTTTCTCCCAGAAAATTTAGAAGCTTCATAGTACCCCTTCTAGTATCCTCTTCAGTTTCTCTTGCTACTAACAAATCATCTACATACTGTAGCAGCTTAATTCCTTTGTGTAACTCAAATTACTTCCAAAGATTTTCTAACGCCCTCCCAAAATGATTCGGTGCCTCTGTAAAACCTTGAGGTACCACCGTTCACCGTAATTATTCTCTCCTACCTGTATCTGGGTCCTCCTACTCAAAGGCAATCCCTACTGCCCTCATGCACAGGGCAAGTTCAAAAGGCATCCTTTAAATCCACAACACTGTACCAAATGTAATTAGGAGGTATCTGGCTTAGCTACTCCTGGAAAGCGGGTAATGTTCTTTGATTTACCGCTCTGAGATCCTGCACTAGTCTGTAGCTGCCATCAGGCTTCTTTACCGGCAGGATGGGGGTATTATGTGGTGACACACAGGACTCCAACACCCCCTGATGTACTGAATTCTCAACTACCGGTTTCAATCCCTTCCAACCTTCCAGTGATATCGGATATTGTTTTACTGGAATGGGGATTTCTGGGTTCTGTATTTCAACGCTAACGGGCTGAATGTTTAATTTTCCTACTTCACCAGTATACCACACAGTGTTGCTAATCTTGAATTTACCTTCCTTGGTTAAAGAACAGATTTTAAGTTTTCCTTCACAGGGTGTTATTTTAATCCCCAAGGCTATTATTAAGTCCCTTCCTAATAAATTATTATCAGCCTCTGGTATTAATACCAAATCATTCAGTCCAAATTTTTTATCTAATTCATTCTGTACATTTTTAATTACAGGAACCTGAAAAATTTCTCCCTTAACCCCAGTTACTGGGACACACTCACGACTTACTTCACATCCCTTTGGTAGTTTTTTTACTATTGACCTAGTAGCTTCTGTGTCCACCAAAAATGTGATTTCTTCCTTTTGAGGACCTATTTTCAGTTTTATCAAGGGCTCTTCCAGGTGTTCAGGCCTCATTAAACAGAGCCCCTGACCCCTCTAGTCTTCTTGAAACATTTTCTCATCTCGCTGCCTCTTTCTACAGAATTTTTGTAGATGTCCCTTTTTGTGGCAATAAAAACAAGTGGGTCCTGTACTTCTGGACATAGGACAAGAAGTTTGTAAGTGTCCTTTCTGGTGACAGGAAAAACACGTGGATCTCGTATCCTCAGAGGTGGAACCTGCCTTTTTCTGTTGTTTGTTCTTTCCTGAGCACTTCTCTGTATTCATGGTTATCTGTGTTTCCTTGACTGCTGCCATTGAATTCTGTGTTTTTGTCTTT
>JANEHK010000865.1:0-17082 GCA_025960845.1 Tachycineta bicolor | reverse complement strand
AGGCTCGAATCAACTCCACACCAACCTACACTGGATTTGGTTCCCGGCCACATCAAAATTCCTCCTCCTGCTCCAAGCTGTTTATTTTGGCTTCCCAGCCAGCCCATTGGATTGCATTCCCATCGCCATCGGCAAGAAACGCGCCTTATCCATAACAAAACTTGGATACAAAGAGCTGAATGACCCGGCCACTCCGACCTCCTCATTCCCTCAAAACACCTCTCCAACTCTAAGTTCCTCCACGGAAGGACCGTGTTGTGCTTTCCCTCGAGGAAAAAGGGATGAATATCCATGAATATCCACGGATGGGAGTCAATTTTCCAACAGCCGCGGAAACGGATACTCAGCAAAGATTTGCAATGGGATCTTTAAGGCCCCTTCCAACCCAAACCATTCCACGATTTCGTGGATTGCAGCTGAACCCTCCAATCCCCACTTTGAAGTCTCCTCATCCAGCAGGGACAGCGCCTCAAAGCACCCACGAAACTCCCAAGCTCTTCCCGAGGATTCCCACCCAAGACCAACGGAAGATTTTATCATTTCCTCCCCGACTTCACGCAGCCCTTTTGCTCCAGCAGAAGGAGGATCACGGGATATCCTTGGCGCAGCTCCTGTTTCCCCCACGTTTTCCCTGAATCCCACACCCTGAATTTTCCCTCCAGCCTCTCGTTCACGACTCGCAGCGGCCGAAAACCTCCGCGCTAAAATTGCCGGGAATTAATTAAGTTTCTTTTTGTTGTTTTTTTGGTGTTTTTTGGTTTTTTTTTCCCCGTGGATTAACAGCTACCAGTAGTCTCCCAGCATGAGGGTTAATTCCCACCGGGATACAGCGGAGCTGGATCAACAATCCAGCACCTGAAAGACGCAGCGAGGTACCAGCGGCACAAAGGAGATGCAAATAAATTTGCAAATCCGAGCATCAAAGACTCCACGAGATCCCGGAGTATTGAAAACATCTTTTCCCTGCGAGATACCGAAGGAACGGCAGCGGGAGCGATGGGAGTGGGAGGACAGGAGAATGGAGGGGGGGAAAAAAAAAAAAAAGACAAAAAAGTGTGACTGCAGCAGGAGCTCGACAGTTGGAGAAATTCCAAAGGAACGGCAGAGCTTGGGCACGAGGAAAACGGTTGGGATGTTGGAGCCGGGCGGGGGTTGGGATCTGCTCCCAGGGAACAAGGATGAGAGGAAACGGCCTCAAGCTGTGCCGGGGGAGGTTTAGGTTGGATTTTGGGAATATTCAGGCTGTCCAACCCTGCTCCAGAGGTGGATCCACAAACCCTGGAGGGATTTAACATCCCTGCGGATGCGGCGCTTTGGGGACGTGGCCAGCGGTGGCCTTGGCAGTGCCGAAGGAATGGTTGGAGTCCTCGAGCGTGGAAATCTTTCCCAACCTCAACAATTCCGTCATTCTAAGAGAGATATTCGGGCAGCTGATACACGAGACAATTCCAACAGGGAGCGACCAGAAAACAACGGGAGGAGGAGGAGGAAACTCAAAGGTTGATCCCAAGGGAAGAGGACAAAGGTCCTGGCACAGAAAAATGAGGAGCAGCTCCATGAAACACCTGTGGATGGAGTTCGCACATCCCTGCAGCTCCAGGAGCTCCGTGAAAAGCAAGCAGCCAGAAGGGATATTTTTGTCCTTCTGCAGCTTTCCCGACAGAATTCCGAGTCTCTCCTCGTGGGGATGAAGGAGTTTCTGCCGGAGCCGTGAAGGAGGAAGCGGAAGGTGTGAAAAAAACACGAGCGAGGAGAAATGGAGCAGAAGGAAAACGTGAGGAACAAAGGCAGGAGGGGGAAAATTTTCCAGCAAATCCCTCAAGGCTTCTCAATAAATTTCTCAGACCTTCCAGGCCTGTTAAAAAGTCCAAGATAGCCGGGAAAATCCTGTTTTAGCAGCCATGAATCCCATAGGCAGGAGAAGAACCAAGGGGTGAGCAGAACGCTCTGGCTGAAGGCTTGGAAGGGGAAAGATGAGGAGAAGGAAAAAAAAAAAACCCTCCCAAAGTCCCCCCAAAATAAGGAAAAACGAGGTCCTCAAAGAGCTGGAGCCCAGGAATGATGAGGAGTTGGAAGAAAATGGAATAATTGGTTGGGATTTTTAATGTCCTGCTGGAGCACGGCTGAGCCAACTTCCTCCAGAAACAGATTTCATGGAATGGTTTGGGCGGGAAAGGGACCTTCAGGATCATCCAGTCCCACCCCCTGCCATGGGCAGGGACACCTCCCACTATCCCAGGTTGCTCCAACTTGGCTGTGGACACTTCTAGGGATGGGGCGGCCACGGATTCTCCGGGAATTCCATTCCAGCCCCTCACCACCCTCACAGGGAAGAATTCCTTCCCAATATCTCATCCATCCCTGTCCTCTGGCAGTGGGAAGCCATTCCCTGTGTCCTCCCCTCCATCCCTTATCCAAATTCCCTCTCCAGCTCTCCTGGAGCCCCTTTAGGCACTAGAAGGGGCTCCACGGTCTCCTTGGAAATTTTTCTTCTCCAGGCTGGACATTCCCAGCTCTCCCAGCTCTCCCAGCCTCTCCCCAGCCCCTGGAGCATCTCCTGGATTTGCTCCAACGGATCCAAGTCTGCCTTAAACAAACAGCAAAGGAAAGGAGGAAGAGCAGGTGACACGATAAATAAGATTTTGTCTCATCCCGTTAAAATCAGGTGCCCTGGAAGTCGTCACGGAGCTGTCAGGATGATTAATCCTTATTTTTCCACCACCGGAGCAGGGAATGATTTGCTGGGCTGGCAAGTGGGAAAACCAAGGGAAGAGGAGCCGGGTGCGTGTGGGAGAGAAGCGCTCCGGAGGCAGCTGGGATGAGGAGCTGACTCAAAACTTTGGGATCTGTGGTTGGAGCCGCAGACGGGGAGCTGAAAACGTAGGAGAAACTGTTGTGGGATAATCAGGCCGTAAAATAAGGGAATACCTGCGGCACCAGTCGAGTCAGGAGCCCCGCTTTGCATAAGGAATATTTAAATACGGATTTTCCCAGTCTTCAGGGCTCAGAGCAGAGGTTTAAACCAGTTTGGGGAGGTTTAAGCGCCAGGAACTCAAGTTCTCCCAAGGAAGAATATCCTGGAAGAGAAGTCAGGGTGGTCTTGGGTGCACATGAAGAGGATCCGTAAAGTAAAATACTTTTAGGAATTCTGACAGTGCTAGGGCTACTCTACAGCAAAGAGCCCATTTCCATCACCCACACTCTATCCAAAACAGGGAATCTTTCCCTGCTTTAAGGACAATAATTTGATTTTAAGAGTAAAAATTATTCCTTCCTCACATTCCCAGGCTTTTCCAACTCCCAGCACCCCGAAACAAAGGGTGAGAATCACGGAAAGATTCTTGAAATCACGGAATAACCTGAGCTATTCCACAAGGATTGTCGAGTCCTGCACGGGACAGCCCCCAAAATCCCACCGTATCCTAGAGAGCCATTTCCAAAGGTTTCTTGGATCAGGACTCCAAACTCCACCACTCTGGAGAACAAAACAGAAACTACCACGGAACGGGAAGAGTTTAATCCATCCCACCCATCACCCAACATCTTGGAAGCACTGGAGCTGTGGACTGTGAAAAACAGGGAATTACCGTCAGGGAAACGTTTCGTTTTCTGTATTGCCATTTCTGGGATGACAACGCCGGGAATTGTTTACCTGTCAATTTTTGGCAAGTAATAACAAGGGCTTGTAGCAATTAGGATCCGTTTTCATTACGCAGGAAGAACAAATGACCCGAATCCCGACTCCCACACCCTCTCCCAAAGGGTGAGGTGACCGAACCCTCCTCCTGAACCCGCTTCCCTTTGAATTCCAGCCTCCCCAGCCCTTTGTGAGAGTTCACAGCAGCCTCCTTTCCCAATAATAGGTGCCTGGAACAAAGCAGCTGGAAGGTTTGATTATCCCAGCCGTGCCTTCCGCCAGCAAATCAGGCTCCCGGCCCCGTGGGAGGGCAAAAAAAATTCCCCTTCTTATCCGTGTCACCCTCGCGACGGAGCTGCCGAGGGAAAATAGGGCAGAGGAAACGCAGGGATCCCTTGGAAAGACGGCAGGAAAAGCAGGTAACCAGGTTAAAGGGATGCTACGCCATGGAATTTTTTACGGGTGACGGGGGAATTTGGCGGATTTGACGCGACTCCCGAGGGTTCGAGCTGGATGCGGCTGAGTCGCGGTGGGGGCTTTTCATGGAAAAGCTCCTCACCTGGAAAGGTTCAAAGAAACCAAAACGTTTCCCGTGGTTGAACGAAGTTGGCGCTCCCGGAGAAGCCGCTCAAACCAGCAGGTCCTGCGTGCCCAAAGCCTTTAATCCCGCTAATTCCGCCCTCAAAGAAGTTTGGGAGCTCTTCCCGAAACGACAAAGCCGAGCAGCGAGGCCGGGAGATAAGGCGGGAATCAGCCGGGCCTGCAATTTTCCGGCTGATTAAATCCCTGGAGCGGCAGGAAAATTAGGGAAATCATCCCCCCAGACGCTTGAAGGAACCGCCGGCGGCCTCCCGGGATGAACGATCTCATCCCAGCGTTTGGGGGACAGCAGTGGTTGTTTGGGCACGGATGAGACCTTGTTGGAGCCTGCTCGGCCTGTCTGGAGCAGAGAGACTCATCCGAGCGAGTTGGCCAGGAACATTTCCCACCACAAACCGCCCGAAAAGTCGTTTGTCCGAAAGTCCAAACCACCTTGGGATGTTTTTCCAAGCGTGCTGAGCCTCCGTGGAGAAGGTCCACGGACGGCTGGACCTTGGCCACACGACGGCCACCAGCCCCGAGGTGCTGGGAGAGGGAGCCGGTCTCGTTATCCGGCAGAATTCTCCTTCCCAAGTGGCACCAGCAGGAAAAAAATCTGGAATGGGTTGGTCGGAAAGGACTTTCAAGAGCATCCAGTTCCAACTCCCTGCCTTGGACAACGTCCGCTATCCCAGGCTGCTCCAAGCCCTGTCCGACCTGGCCTTGGACAGTTCCAGGGATCCAGGGGCAGCCACAGCTTCTCTGGGAATTCCATTCCAGCCCCTCACCACCCTCCTGGGGCAGAATTCCTTCCCAAAATCCCATCCATCCCTGCCCTCTGGCCGTGGGAAGCCATTCCCTGTGTCCTGTCCCTCCATCCCTTGTCCCAAGTCCCTCTCCAGCTCTCCTGGAGTCCCTTCAGGCACTGGAAGGAGCTCTGAGGTCTCCCTGGATCTTTCCCTTCTCCAGGCTGGAAATTCCCAGCTCTCTCAGCCTGGCTCCAACACGATCCAATGTTTTGAGGGGAAGGAGAACCAATCCCAACCCTGGAGAGGCCTTTCCAACTGAGACCCTTTAAACCCAAACATTTGAGCAGAAACTCATGGAGAACCGCCCGGTATCCCTGCTCAGAAACCGAGGGGAAGATTCCTGGATGACGTGGCATTCCACGCTCACAGAGACAGATCCCGGGAGTCCGACCTCACCTCCAACCCCGAGAAAAAAACAAAAAAACCCCTTTCAGCTGCCCGGGCAACGAATTTCCAGGGAGGAATAGGAATTGCCAGACGTTGCCCCGCTCCGAGGGCGTTTCCGAGCCCCGAGCGACGCCTTCGTTGGGTTCTTCGCCCAACGGTGCCCACCCGGCTCAATTCCGCTCGTCCGGACACGGATTCCTCGGAGCGACGTCGGAGCCAGAGGGAATCTCATCTGCCAATCTCAAAGTCGGTGACCCGTGCTCTTGGAAGCTACGGTTGAAAAGCGCGGCTTAAAAAGGAGGGAGGATGAAGAGGAGAGCAGGAAAATTCCTCAAACGTCGAGATTTGGCGTTCTGGGTGGTTTTTCTTAGCGCGTTTATGATTTACTCTCCTCAGGCTGACAAATTCCACTCGCACCCCAGCGAGGGTGAGATGGAAATTTAGGATAAAAAAGCCCCGGCTTGAGGTGGGGAAGGAGAAGACATCTCCTAAATCGGGGTCCCGATGAGATCCGCCCGCTCCTCCTTTTTTTCCTCCTTCGAAACGCGACAGAATAAATCCCTGCCGGCTTTAAATAGCGACCAAATTAACCGTGAGCAGCCAAAGCCACTCTGCCATCGCCGGCTGCGCTCAGAAATCTTTTTATAAAACCTCTTCCTCCCTCCTCGCACCAATTGAAAGCAACAAATCAATACCGAGAGCGAGCTCCAAAACCCAAATCTTATTCCGGCTGCATCGGGAATGCTCTTGGAGCGCCGCTCGTGAAGGGTTGAATATTTTCAATTATTCTTCCTCCTCCTCCAGCTGACGGAAAAGTTCCTGAGTCAGACGTGGGGGAAAAAAAACAAAAAAACCCCTGAATCTGCTCAGAATATTTTCGCCCTTTGGAGGAGTTTAAGGCTTTTTTTTATGGGATAAAAGGAAATTTGTCAAGGGGAAGCGAACCTAAAACTGGGAGAGGAATAATGTTGCACTTACACAGGGAGCAGGTTGGAAGAGTTCCCGTTTGAGTCGAGGAATAAGGGAGAAAGGACGTTCCTTGGAAATGTGTTTTTGGTGGATTAAAGGGTTGGAAGCTCAACTGGAGCTTCTCCCTCTGATTTAGAAGAAGACAAGGAGAGATCCCACACCCTTCGTCATTCCTATTTCTGCGTCCTTGGAATTTTTAACCGGACTTCTTCTCATCTCCTGCGTCAGGCGGATCCTGCCTCAAATGGCGTTAAGGCCTCGTTATCGTTCCCAGACAAAAATATTCCCGAGTCTCTCTGTGTCAAGCCCCCTCCGGGAGGAATTTTCCCAAAATCCAGCCTAATCCTCCCCTGGCATGGTTTGAGTTTCCTCTCGTCCTGCCCCTTGTTCCCTGGGAGCAGATCCCAACCCCCAGCCGTCTCCAGTGCCCCGTCAGCATCTTCCCAAAATGTTTTCCTCGTGCCCAACTTCTACTTGGAATTTCTCCAGGTGTAGAGTGAGTCCCTGATACAGACACATTTTTTTGTCCAATTTTTTTCCCCCCCATTGTCCTGCCCTCCCGCTGCCATTCCTTCGGCATCTCGCAGGGAAAAGTTGGGATAAAAAACATTTCCAGGCAAATTTTGTGGAAAGTACAAAGGTTTGTCTGTGGAGAAGGATCTCCCCCCCCCAAAAAAATCTGTTTGGGGGCATCCTCAGACCATCTCCGTGAGATCACATCCTGCCTGTTCCCTCATCCCTCAGATGTTCGGGATGAACCTCTCCCAATCCCGAGCTTTCCTGTGGAATTCTCGGTTCCATGAAGGAGTCGAAGCACGAGGTACAAGATCCTCAAACCATGGAATGTTTTTTTGTCTTTTGGTAATTTGACCCTTGCCCCAAGGTTTCTCCTGTTCCCGCTCCAGCAATTCCAGCTGTAAATTGTCCTGATTAAAAATAGGGATTTTTATGCATTTATCTGACGACAGAAAATGTCACCCTCTATTCCAGATGCTCCAAACAAGACTCTTCCTTAAAAAAGCCTGTCTGGTCCGCTCTAATTCCCACAATTTCAGGCAAAACCATGAACTCATTTATTCCTGACCTTCCTACCCCAAACACCTCGAAGGCTTCCCTAATTCCACAACTTTCCAGGAACAGCAATTCTGAAAAAAACCCCCACAGAGGCGACCACCAAATCTCCCTTTATTCCCCAGGATTTAAGTTTGGCCGGAATATTTTCCCATTCTCCACAAACAAGGATTTAGGAACTCGGCCGCCACTTGGGAACTGAATTGCTGCCTGCGTTTTCCTCACAAAATTCCCTGTTTTTTTCCCCCGTGCCTGCACTTCATTCCCGATCACAATCAAAGAGCCTCCATGCACGCAACTTCCACGCGTAGCCCGGAGCACCCTCGGCCCCCTTCACATCCAGTTTTCCTCTCCCGAGTTTCTGTCCCTTTGGATTAATTCCACAGTTATTGGGATTTTTTCCCACCCACCCACCACGTTTCTGCTCCGAGGTCGGAGCCGGGTGAGGGTCGGGATTTTCTCCCAAGGGAACGAGGGGTGGGACAAGAGCAAGCGGCCCCAGGCGGCATCGGGAGTGGTTTAGGTGGGATATTTTTGGGAGAATTCCTCCTGGAAAGGGCTGTCCAGGAGGGATCCCAAATCCCTGTGGAGGTGGCACTTGGGAACACGGTCGGTGGTGGCCTTGGAGGTGCTGGGGCTCAACCTTAAAGCTCCTTTCCATCCTAAACAATTCCATGGTTCTACTTTTCGCCTACCCAAGTAATTTATCCCTCATTCCCCTCTTACCTTTCCCTTCCCAATCCCTGTTTTTCGACAGAGCTTTCCGGGTTTTTGTACACCCCTTGGAAATTTGTGCCTTTCCAAAATTCCATGGGGCTTTGAGTTCTTCCATTGAAGTTCACAAAGTCGTGGAATGGGTTGGTTTGGGAGGGATTGGATCAAAGCCCTTTCAGTCCCAACCACCTTCCAAGATCCCAGGTTGTTCCCAGCTCCATCCCACCTGGCCTTGGACACTTCCAGGGATCCAGGGGCAGCCACAGCTTCTCTGGGAATTCCATTCCAGCCCCTCAAAGTGAAGAATTCCTTCCCAATATCCCATCTAACCAGTGGGAAGCCATTCCCTGTGTCCTGTCCCTCCATCCCTTTATCCCAACTCCCCCTTTCCAGCTCTCCTGGAGCCCCCTTAGGCACTGGAAGAAGCTCCAAGATCTCCTCAGAGCATTCCCGAAGGCGAAACGATTTCTGCCAGCCAGGAAAATCTGACATGAATCAGGAAAAGAGCAGGGAGACGCTTGGATCAGGGAATGTGGGTGGAGGGAGATCCGTGAGTCACCCGTTACCTTCAACTGCTTCCACGGGCAGGTTTGTACCCTCTGGAAATTCCCTTTTCCATGTTCTCCGGGACAAAACCAACCGCAGGAAAACTGTTCACGGCACTGAAATATCCAACAGGCCGCCCCAGGCTCTCAGCTTCCCAAATTTAGGAGTCTCCCGTGTGCCATTGGAGGGAAAGGGAACCAAGAATGGAATCGGAATTCCCGGCTTTGTAGCGGGATTTGACACAAGGAAGGGACAACTCTTAAGCTCAGCCTGTTCATCCCTAAAAAAACCCCCTCCTCTTCTCCAGGATTAGACACCCCCAGCTGCTCCAGACCTTTCCCCAAATCCGTTCCCATCCCTGGACACTCTCCAGCCCCTCCACGTCCTTCTTGTCATGAAGGGACCAAAACCCATCCCGGGATTTGGGGTCCCTCAGCACGGCGGGAAATTCACTTCCCTGATCCAGGTATTCCCACAAAATTATACACCCCCCCCCCCCCCCCCAAAAATTCCACTTTTTCCACAGTTAAAAGCCTCCAGGGGAGATATTTGCACATGCCAGGAGTATCCCGATTTTTCTAGGATCCCTACTGCCCAAAGGACGGCCACCTCAGAATTCCAAAGGCCGCAGACCCCCTCCGAGGGCTGATAAGGCACTTAATGAGCTGATAAGGCACTTAATGAGCTGATAAGGAACACATGGAATGAAGCAAATCTGACCTGTGGCTTAAAAGTCTGGATCGGGGTTTTAATACGTGGAAAAGCGTTGGATTGTGCTGCCAAACCTGCTCCTCCTGCACACCCAGCTCGGCTTTTCCCAAGGGTTTTCCTTAATTTGGAACTTCCCAAAAAAACCCCCCAAACACTTTGAGGGACTCTGGAGATGATAAATCAAGACCTGTTTTCCTCCCTGTGCTATTCCCATGGGTTTTCCCACAAAAAAATCTTTCCCAACCTCGTTCTGTGCTCCGAGCGTTACGATGAGGGTGGTGAGGAGCTGGGATGGAATTCCCAGGAAAGCTGCGGCTGCTCCATCCCTGGAAGTGTCCAAGGACAGCTCGGACAGGGCTTGGAGCAACCTGGGATGGTGGAAGGTGTCCCTGCCCATGGAAGGGGGTTGGGAATTATTTTTAAGGTCCCTTTTCAACCCAGCCCCATTCTTTGATCTTATTCCCACTCCCATCCTGATAAAAATCCCTTTCCCGTGCCCCTCCCAGCTGAGGGGAAGAAAAAAAAAAAGAGGGAATTGTTCAGGTGAGCTGGAGTGTGACAGAACAGGAATTATTCCAGACTGATTTATCGGGGTATGGAGAGTTCTGGGCAAAGGATTTTCCTCAATTAAAGAAAAAAAAAACCCAAAACCCAAAAAACCTCAGGGACTTCCTGATAAAACGGAAAATTCCCAGACACAAAATGTGGATCACTGCGGGATTTTTTATGGATTTTTGGGGGGTGCAGCACCCGCTTCCGAAGAGAAAATTCCCAACATGGAACAGTACGGATTCCTCAAGGTGACATTCAGGAGACGGGGGAGAAGAAAACAGCTCCTAAAGGGATGGATTCGTTTGGAATTTCCTCCTTGCCGGCAGCTCTGACCGATCCGACGGCGTCTCCCAGAAATGGCGCGGAAGGTGGGAATAGGGAAGGGAGCGGTCTCACATCCTTGGGACAAGCAGCGGTTGCAATGAAAATCAATTTAATGCGGAATTAATGGAAAATAAAGAGGCTTTTCCGTGTTTTTGTTGCCCGGCTGCTCCATTTAATCCCGACGCACTTAATTAGGGGCACACCAATCCCGAGGGAAGCCGCTCCCGTCCCGGCACCGTCCCCACAGGAATCAGCAACCCAAGACCTCCAACCCAGCAGGATTCCTGATCCATTTAGGCTGGATTTAAGGAAGGAATTCATTACAGCGAGGGTGGTGAGGGGTTGGAGTGCAATTCCCACAGAATTCCACGGCTGCCCCATCCCTGGAAGTGCCCAAGGCCAGGGCTGGAGAGGGTTTGGAGCAGCCTGGGACAGGGGAAGGCGTCCCTGCCCATGGCAGGAGTTGGAATGAGACCATTTTTAACCCACCCATTCCATGACTCCATGATTAAGAAGAATTCCTGACCCGTGGACAATTCCGAGCCCAGCAGCCTCAGCCAGCAACCTCCGACCCCAATCCCACTACTTTTTCCTGGGAATGGAAGCAAATCCCCACCCACCTCACCCAGAGCCCACTGAAGCGGTCAGAGATCCGTGAGCACAAATCCCTCAGTTCCTCTTCTTCCAAAAGGAATTTTCCCCCTTTTCCTAATTTTTTTTCTTCCCTTTTTCCTAGTTATTCTGAAATACTTCTGACGACATTAAAATCTTCCCGAGGATTTTTGTTCTGCTATTATTTTTATTTTTTTCCAAGCAGCCCAGCTGGGAAAGGCTCCATGGGATTCCTCCTCTCCCTGTCTTTGAGAGGATCCATGGATGCTCCCATTGGATTAAAGGGAGCAAAGAACCTTGGGAAGCATCCAGAAATCCAGGTCCAAAACTGGATCCAGAAAACCCTTAAGAGGCAGCTTAATTCCCAATAAAATTGAGGATGCACCCATGGATCCACCAAATCCTCGTGTCCGTGCTTGAGGAAGCTTGGGGCGCGTCCCAGAACGCGAGGAATTTAATAATGGACTCCAAAAATATTCCTGGAATATGGAAAAGAAGGAATATGGGCTCTTCAAGGAGCAGCATTTTCCCTTCCCAGCCCACCTGGAACTCGGAATCCAGGGACAGCTTCACTTGGAGCCTTTGAAAGGATTTAGAGTCCAAAGAGATCCCAAAAAAAAAGCTGGGAAAGGGTTTTGGAAAAAGGCATGGAATGACAGGATAACAGGGAACGGAGGCAAGAGGGCAGGGTTGGGTGGGATACTGGGAAGAAATTCCTCTCTGGGAGCGTGGTGAGGAATTCCCAGAGAAGCTGTGGCTGCCCATGGATCCTTGGAAGCATCCAAGGCCAGGCTGGAGCAACCTGGGATAGCGGAAACGATCCCTTCCCATGGAAAGGGGGTGGAATTCGGTGACATTTACACCCTCATCCAACCAAATTCCACGATTCCACGATTTGAGCGGTCCCGACACCCCGGACCGACGGCGGGCTGAAATTCCAAACCAACCGGAATTCCCACCTTATCCCAAGGCACCCCATTGTCCATCCTCCTCTTCCAGAAAGGGAAACCGCCCCGTTTCCATCCCATAATTGCACTTTTCCCTGCTTTTCCACGACCTCTCCCAGCCGGGCGTGAAGCTCGCGAGGAAGATCAACAATTAAAGAAAAAAAAAAAAAAAAACCCAAACCGACGTATTTCCGTGGCGGCGCTTCCCAAATTAACGCTTTCCAACGGTTTTCCCGAACACGCGGACTTCTCTGGGAATCATTTCCATTCCGGCACGGAGCAGAGAAGGGAAGATCAATTTAAAAAAACAAAAAAAAACGCAACGAGGCAGAGAGGGAAATGTCAGCACCTTGGGAAGAGGCGGCCCAGGATCCGCCGGAATCCGGCCCCGGCGCGAACGGATCGGGCGCGTGTGGGTTTTCCGCACGGAAAACGCCGGAAGGAAGGAGCCGTGCCCCAGTCCAGGGATTTTTTTCCTGTGCTTTTTGGTGGTGAAGAATAAAGGGACAGAGCGGGTGGAGGCAGCCATGGCCCGGGAGATGAAATCCCAGGAAAACGGGAAGAGGGTGGGAGGTGTTCGCCTGGAGAAGGGAAGGAAACTTTGGAGACGTTTCCAGGGACTAAAGCGGCTCCAGGAGAGCTGGAGAGGGACTTGGGACAAGGGATGGAGGGACAGGACGCAGGGAATGGCTTCCCACTGCCAGAGGGCAGGGATAGGTGGGATCTTGGGAAGGGATTCCATCCCGAGAGGGCTGGGATGGAATTCCCAGAGAAGCTGTGGCTGCCCCTGGATCCCTGGAAGTGTCCGAGGCCAGGGTTTGGACAGGGCTTGGAGCACCCTGGGATCTTGGAAGGTGCCCCCGCCATGGTTGGTTTTGAAGGTCTCTTCCCGCCCAAACCATTCCAAGAGCTCTGCTCTATCCCAGAATCCCAAATTTCCCAGCTCCATTCCAGCCAGGAACAAAACCTCCCAGGATCCCACTGCCAGGAAAAATCCAACAGACAAACCCTTCTCCCTCTGAGAATCCAGCCCAGGCCTCATTTGCTCCAAGTTTTATGAGACCTTCCTCAACAATCAGAAATTTCCATGTTTTTCCCTGTGGGAACGGCGGTTCCTGGTCTTGGAATGACACCACTGGGTCACTCCGCTGCCTCTTCCTACTCCTTCCCGTTGATTGTTGGGAAAGACTTGGAAAAAAACGGGAATAAGATCTATTTTCCCCTCGGGAATGTGAAGATGGGGATATCCAGACTCCCAAAAGTCGGAGTGATGCTTTTAGCCCCCTGAAAAAAAATGGGATTGGTGGGTTTATCCCCCTAAAAATCAGGATGGCGGAGCTGGATGTGGGAATGTTTAACGGGCAGGAGCAGGAGGAAGGAAATAACCCAAATCCCTGGACCTGTGAAGATCAAGGAAAGAGCGAGGGACGAGGAATTTGAGACAGGAGGTGCTTCAGGAGCTGGAAAACAACAAAAAAAACCCGGAATTTGGGGATGCCTGGGAGCAATTTCAGGGATAACGACGAATTCCCAAGGGCACTGGGAGGTCTGGAGCGCTCCACTTCTTCCCCTCAGCACCTGGAGCACATTTATCCCTCAAACACTTCTTGGCGGCTGGAATTAAAAATAGCCAGCCTGGAAGAGTTGGAAAACTGGGAGAGAAAAAAAAAAAAAAAAAAAAATTCCAGCCGGAATGTTTATTTTTGGGAAGAGCCAGAGGAGGAAGAGGAAAGGTCGGGGTTCGATGCGTTATTTAGAGCATGTAAGGAAATAATCACTGGAGCAAAAATGCGGGAGGCAGAGCAAGGAATGATAATTTGAAGGAATTTTTTTTTTTTTGTCACTGGAACAACTTGGGATCATCTTAAACAAATCTTAATCATCAAAACGAAATTCCCACTGATTTTTTTTATCATCCGGAGCAAACATTCCTGGATAAAAAACTCCACAGAACAGCGATGGCAGCCACAGCACGGCCCCCCAAAATTCCCAGATCCGGTGATTTGGGATCCCTCCCCTAAATCCAGGCCCCTCCATGGCTCTGTTCCACCATCAGGGAATGCGTGGTTTTATGGGATTTGACATCGATTTGACTCTGGAATCCGCCTGAATTCCCAGCTGTATTTTGTGGTTTGGATTTGGGATTTCTTTTTTTTTCTTTTTTCAAGGGTTTTTGGGTCATTATTTGGTTGGGTTTTTCGTGGTGTCTGTTCCCAAATTCCCAGAGGTGGGACTCCAAAAATCCATAACTCCTCAGCACCGCAAAGCTTTGGTTCCCTGGGAATGGCTGGAGGAGTTCCCGAAAGCCTGGAACTTCGGGATCGAGGCCTAAGCAGGTCACCATCAAATCCAGGTAAAGAACTATGGATTCATCCAAATTTTCTGGGAAATGGAGAGGGGGGGAAAAAAACATTAAAGGAGCACAAAGTTGAAGGAATTCTTTCCCTGGAGCTCCGCCTGAGAACTTCAGGATTATCCATGGGAAAGGACCCGCGGGATGCGTCAAGGATTCTCCAACTTCCCACTAAAGAAGGGATTTGGTGGCCCACGGGACAGGATTTTCATGGAACGGATTCCAGGCGTTCCCAGGGAGTGTGATGCCCAGCCAACCAGACAAACAACGTTCCCGTACTTTTCCAGGAGCCTGGAATTCCAGGAAACTCCCCTTTTTAAAAACGACTGCGGATCATTTGGGACGATCCAGAGATGTCAAGGCCTGGAAACCCTACAAAGGTTGGACAACCCGTAAAAACCACTTGGGGCTGGATCCGGGGTAAAAAACTGCTCCTTATCCCAACAAAACAGCGGCGCCGACGAATAAAATCCAAAAAAAAAATCGGGATAAAACAGAACCGACCGATTTTCACGGATATCAGGGAAACCCATCGTGAAACGCAACCTGAGCCAGGATTGGGAAAACCTTCAGGAGCCTCCCTTTCCTTCCAACCTTTTAGGGTTGGACTCCATGATTTCAAGGGTCTTTCTCCAGCCTTAAACCATTCCATAAATCCCTGACCCCTCTTTGCTCCCACCAGCACAAGCAGCCAACCCCACGGCACAGCGGGACGTTCCCAAAAAATCCCTTTGAAGCCATCTCCAGCCCCTCTGGAAAAAGAGCAGCCCGAGGACATCTGGCTCACAGACAGCCCAGACCTTGGATTGTCTGGATTTGCAGCAGGAAAAATCCAGGAACGGCGGATTTGGGTGGGAAAAGCAAAGGCTTCCCTGGAAAACGAGGGCCTCTCCCACAGGCCTTTCTTCCCAAAGGAAGCACTGAAATGCTCTTTTCCAGTGGGAATAATGCCGGGATTATCCTGAAAATCCACCCCTGGTTCGGGTGGGATGGGTTGTGCCACCACCAGTGACACAAAATTTCCAATTTTTGGAGTAAAATTCTCCCAGATTTAGGGTTTTTTAGGCCTAGAATTCCTCCCGGTGCAGGGAGCCCAAGATCCCGCACTCCAGCTCCAGGCCAGGTTGGATGGGGCTTGGAGAAAACTGGGAAAAGTGGGATTAGGTGGGATTTAAGGCCTCTTCCTACCCAAACCATTCCGGGATTCTGTAATTCAGGATATTCCATGAAAATCCCTTCGGGGGAAGGGGAATGCTGCTGGATGCCTCGAGCTCTCCCTCTTCCACCCACCCCGAGGGATGGGGAAGGAACAAAACCCTCAATCCCCCCGAAATCCACACGGGATAACACTCGGAGAACTCCAAAATCCAGCACAAACCCACGCAAATAATCCGAGATTCCCACATTCCTGGACTAATCCACAACCGAACCCCGCCGCTCTCCCCTCGTCCACAAAACCATCGGTTTGCCAAACCCGGCTCCCCACATTTTGCAATCCCGCCGTTTTTTTTTTTTTGGTTTTTTTTGGGATCGACGAACATCCATCCGGGAAAAAAGACATTCCACGGGGGGAAGGATCCCAACCAACCCCGATCCCTGGACGCCGAGGCGCCGAAGGGAAGCGCCACATCCCAATCCCAGCCCTTCCCGAGCCACCTGCTGCTCGCAGGGCTCCGACAGCTCACTCCAAACATCCCGAATCCGTCCATTTTCTATGGAAAACGTGGTTTTTTGTTGTTTTTTGTTTTTTTTTTTCCTCCCCACCGCCACCCTTTAATCCCACCCAGCTGCGTGTGCCAGGTGAAGCTCCGGAGCCGGCGGAGCAGCTGCGGATTTCTCCGCAGAGGTCACTCAAGGGGTCGATTCAAGCGGGAATAAATAGGAGGGTGAAGAAACCACTCGGAAAATTACTCGATAAATGAGGGAACAAGCAAACGACGGAGTGGGGGGGGGAAACAAAAAAATAGGTAAGGGAATAAATACATAAATAAATGAATGAATGAATAAATAAATAAGGGAATAAATAAATAAGGGAATAAATAAATAAGGGAATAAATAAATAAGGATATAAATAAATAACTCCACTCCCATCCTGCAGTTTTCGCAGCCGGAGGGGGAACGCGGGGAATGGGGGAAGCGGCGGAGGGAAGAGGGGAGGGGGGAAATAAAAATAAATAAAAAATAAATAAAAATAATAAAAAAAAAATAAAACAAAATAAAATAAAATAAAATAAAATAAAATCCCGAACCGGCAGCTCCGTCATCCGCGTGAAATAAATACATCCCGAACAACTCTGCCCCTACACCTTTCCAAAAAAAAAAAACCAAAAAAAAACAACCCAAAAAAACCAGCGGGTTTGGTCCTCCGGATCCCCGCCCCGAATTCCGGCGCTGCGCATCCCGCTGCAGCCCCCCCCTCCCTCCTTCCATCCCTCCCTCCCTCCTCTCCATCCCACCCGGCTCCATCCCTGCCCGCTCCCCTTTCCCGGCGCATCCCCGCATCCACACCCACTCCCACGCCTCCCCGGGAGCTGCTCCCCCTCCTCCTCGCCCTGCCACACCTTACACCTCCATGAAAACACCTCCCGCATCCCATGGGATCCATCCCGGGCATCGGCGACCTTCCCCTCCATCCCCCCGGCCCGACCCCGAGCGGAGCATCCGAAGGGAGAGGGATGGGGTTGGATCCTGCCCTTCCAAAGGGTGGGATTTAACACACCACACCACCCCTCTCCCCCCGCCCCAAATCCATCCTGCGGAGGGTGGGATCCGGCACCTTCCAAACCCCTTCCGTGGGGAGCGGGATGGGATCCAGCACCTCCGTGAGGAGCAGGATGGGATCCAGCCCTTCCAAACCCCTCTCAGGAGGGG
>JANEHK010000864.1:0-17103 GCA_025960845.1 Tachycineta bicolor | reverse complement strand
AGGCTCGAATCAACTCCACACCAACCTACACTGGATTTGGTTCCCGGCCACATCAAAATTCCTCCTCCTGCTCCACGCTGTTTATTTTGGCTTCCCAGCCAGCCCATTGGATTGCATTCCCATCGCCATCGGCAAGAAACGCGCCTTATCCATAACAAAACTTGGATACAAAGAGCTGAATGACCCGGCCACTCCGACCTCCTCATTCCCTCAAAACACCTCTCCAACTCTAAGTTCCTCCACGGAAGGACCGTGTTGTGCTTTCCCTCGAGGAAAAAGGGATGAATATCCATGAATATCCACGGATGGGAGTCAATTTTCCAACAGCCGCGGAAACGGATACTCAGCAAAGATTTGCAATGGGATCTTTAAGGCCCCTTCCAACCCAAACCACTCCATGATTTCGTGGATGGCAGCTGAACCCTCCAATCCCCACTTTGAAGTCTCCTCATCCAGCAGGGACAGTGCCTCAAAGCACCCACGAAACTCCCAAGCTCTTCCCGAGGATTCCCACCCAAGACCAACAGAAGATTTTATCATTTCCTCCCCGACTTCACGCAACCCTTTTGCTCCAGCAGAAGGAGGATCACGGGATATCCTTGGCGCAGCTCCTGTTTCCCCCACGTTTTCCCTGAATCCTACACCCTGAATTTTCCCTCCAGCCTCTCGTTCACGACTCGCAGCGGCCGAAAACCTCCGCGCTAAAATTGCCGGGAATTAATTAAGTTTCTTTTTGTTGTTTTTTTGGTATTTTTTGGTTTTTTTTTCCCTGTGGATTAACAGCTACCAGTAGTCTCCCAGCATGAGGGTTAATTCCCACCGGGATACAGCGGAGCTGGATCAACAATCCAGCACCTGAAAGACGCAGCGAGGTACCAGCGGCACAAAGGAGATGCAAATAAATTTGCAAATCCGAGCATCAAAGACTCCACGAGATCCCGGAGTATTGAAAACATCTTTTCCCTGCGAGATACCGAAGGAACGGCAGCGGGAGCGATGGGAGTGGGAGGACAGGAGAATGGAGGGGGGGGAAAAAAAAAAAAAGACAAAAAAGTGTGACTGCAGCAGGAGCTCGACAGTTGGAGAAATTCCAAAGGAAAGGCAGAGCTTGGGCACGAGGAAAACGGTTGGGATGTTGGAGCCGGGCGGGGGTTGGGATCTGCTCCCAGGGAACAAGGATGAGAGGAAACGGCCTCAAGCTGTGCCGGGGGAGGTTTAGGTTGGATTTTGGGAATATTCAGGCTGTCCAACCCTGCTCCAGAGGTGCATCCACAAACCCTGGAGGGATTTAACATCCCCGCGGATGTGGCGCTTTGGGGACGTGGCCAACGGTGGCCTTGGCAGTGCCGAAGGAATGGTTGGAGTCCTCGAGCGTGGAAATCTTTCCCAACCTCAACAATTCCGTCATTCTAAGAGAGATATTCGGGCAGCTGATACACGAGACAATTCTAACAGGGAGCGACCAGAAAACAACGGGAGGAGGAGGAGGAAACTCAAAGGTTGATCCCAAGGGAAGAGGACAAAGGTCCTGGCACAGAAAAAGTGAGGAGCAGCTCCATGAAACACCTGTGGATGGAGTTCGCACATCCCTGCAGCTCCAGGAGCTCCGTGAAAAGCAAGCAGCCAGAAGGGATATTTTTGTCCTTCTGCAGCTTTCCCGACAGAATTCCGAGTCTCTCCTCGTGGGGATGAAGGAGTTTCTGCCGGAGCCGTGAAGGAGGAAGCGGAAGGTGTGAGAAAAACATGAGCGAGGAGAAATGGAGCAGAAGGAAAACGTGAGGAACAAAGGCAGGAGGGGGAAAATTTTCC
This sequence comes from Tachycineta bicolor, assembly GCA_025960845.1. NCBI lineage: Eukaryota > Metazoa > Chordata > Aves > Passeriformes > Hirundinidae > Tachycineta > Tachycineta bicolor. The sequence goes on along the minus strand of JANEHK010000864.1, from coordinate 15,294 downwards.
AGCAAATCCCTCAAGGCTTCTCAATAAATTTCTCAGACCTTCCAGGCCTGTTAAAAAGTCCAAGATAGCCGGGAAAATCCTGTTTTAGCAGCCATGAATCCCATAGGCAGGAGAAGAACCAAGGGGTGAGCAGAATGCTCTGGCTGAAGGCTTGGAAGGGGAAAGATGAGGAGAAGGAAAAAAAAAAACCCTCCCAAAGTCCCCCCAAAATAAGGAAAAACGAGGTCCTCAAAGAGCTGGAGCCCAGGAATGATGAGGAGTTGGAAGAAAATGGAATAATTGGTTGGGATTTTTAATGTCCTGCTGGAGCACGGCTGAGCCAACTTCCTCCAGAAACAGATTTCATGGAATGGTTTGGGCGGGAAAGGGACCTTCAGGATCATCCAGTCCCACCCCCTGCCATGGGCAGGGACACCTCCCACTATCCCAGGTTGCTCCAACTTGGCTGTGGACACTTCTAGGGATGGGGCGGCCACGGATTCTCCGGGAATTCCATTCCAGCCCCTCACCACCCTCACAGGGAAGAATTCCTTCCCAATATCCCATCCATCCCTGACCTCTGGCAGTGGGAAGCCATTCCCTGTGTCCTCCCCTCCATCCCTTATCCAAATTCCCTCTCCTCCAGGAGCTCTCCTGGAGCCCCTTTAGGCACTAGAAGGGGCTCCGTGGTCTCCTTGGAAATTTTTCTTCTCCAGGCTGGACATTCCCAGCTCTCCCAGCCTCTCCCCAGCCCCTGGAGCATCTCCTGGATTTGCTCCAACGGATCCAAGTCTGCCTTAAACAAACAGCAAAGGAAAGGAGGAAGAGCAGGTGACACAATAAATAAGATTTTGTCTCATCCCGTTAAAATCAGGTGCCCTGGAAGTCGCCACGGAGCTGTCAGGATGATTAATCCTTATTTTTCCACCACCGGAGCAGGGAATGATTCGCTGGGCTGGCAAGTGGGAAAACCAAGGGAAGAGGAGCCGGGTGCGTGTGGGAGAGAAGCGCTCCGGAGGCAGCTGGGATGAGGAGCTGACTCAAAACTTTGGGATCTGTGGTTGGAGCCGCAGACGGGGAGCTGAAAACGTAGGAGAAACTGTTGTGGGATAATCAGGCCGTAAAATAAGGGAATACCTGCGGCACCAGTCGAGTCAGGAGCCCCGCTTTGCATAAGGAATATTTAAATACGGATTTTCCCAGTCTTCAGGGCTCAGAGCAGAGGTTTAAACCAGTTTGGGGAGGTTTAAGCGCCAGGAACTCAAGTTCTCCCAAGGAAGAATATCCTGGAAGAGAAGTCAGGGTGGTCTTGGGTGCACATGAAGAGGATCCGTAAAGTAAAATACTTTTAGGAATTCTGACAGTGCTGGGGCTACTCTACAGCAAAGAGCCCATTTCCATCACCCACACTCCATCCAAAACAGGGAATCTTTCCCTGCTTTAAGGACAATAATTTGATTCTAAGAGTAAAAATTATTCCTTCCTCACATTCCCAGGCTTTTCCAACTCCCAGCACCCCGAAACAAAGGGTGAGAATCACGGAAAGATTCTCGAAATCACGGAATAACCTGAGCTATTCCACAAGGATTGTCGAGTCCTGCACGGGACAGCCCCCAAAATCCCACCGTATCCTAGAGAGCCATTTCCAAAGGTTTCTTGGATCAGGACTCCAAACTCCACCACTCTGGAGAACAAAACAGAAACTACCACGGAACGGGAAGAGTTTCATCCATCCCACCCATCACCCAACATCTTGGAAGCACTGGAGCTGTGGACTGTGAAAAACAGGGAATTATCGTCAGGGAAACGTTTCGTTTTCTGTATTGCCATTTCTGGGATGACAACGCCGGGAATTGTTTACCTGTCAATTTTTGGCAAGTAATAACAAGGGCTTGTAGCAATTAGGATCCGTTTTCATTACGCAGGAAGAACAAATGACCCGAATCCCGACTCCCACACCCTCTCCCAAAGGGTGAGGTGACCGAACCCTCCTCCTGAACCCGCTTCCCTTTGAATTCCAGCCTCCCCAGCCCTTTGTGAGAGTTCACAGCAGCCTCCTTTCCCAATAATAGGTGCCTGGAACAAAGCAGCTGGAAGGTTTGATTATCCCAGCCGTGCCTTCCGCCAGCAAATCAGGCTCCCGGCCCCGTGGGAGGGCAAAAAAAATTCCCCTTCTTATCCGTGTCACCCTCGCGACGGAGCTGCCGAGGGAAAATAGGGCAGAGGAAACGCAGGGATCCCTTGGAAAGACGGCAGGAAAAGCAGGTAACCAGGTTAAAGGGATGCTACGCCATGGAATTTTTTACGGGTGACGGGGGAATTTGGCGGATTTGACGCGATTCCCGAGGGTTCGAGCTGGATGCGGCTGAGTCGCGGTGGGGGCTTTTCATGGAAAAGCTCCTCACCTGGAAAGGTTCAAAGAAACCAAAACGTTTCCCGTGGTTGAACGAAGTTGGCGCTCCCGGAGAAGCCGCTCAAACCAGCAGGTCCTGCGTGCCCAAAGCCTTTAATCCCGCTAATTCCGCCCTCAAAGAAGTTTGGGAGCTCTTCCCGAAACGACAAAGCCGAGCAGCGAGGCCGGGAGATAAGGCGGGAATCAGCCGGGCCTGCAATTTTCCGGCTGATTAAATCCCTGGAGCGGCAGGAAAATTAGGGAAATCATCCCCCCAGACGCTTGAAGGAACCGCCGGCGGCCTCCCGGGATGAACGATCTCATCCCAGCGTTTGGGGGACGGCAGTGGTTGTTTGGGCACGGATGAGACGTTGTTGGAGCCTGCTCGGCCTGTCTGGAGCAGAGAGACTCATCCGAGCGAGTTGGCCAGGAACATTTCCCACCACAAACCGCCCGAAAAGTCGTTTGTCCGAAAGTCCAAACCACCTTGGGATGTTTTTCCAAGCGTGCTGAGCCTCCGTGGAGAAGGTCCACGGACGGCTGGACCTTGGCCACACGACGGCCACCAGCCCCGAGGTGCTGGGAGAGGGAGCCGGTCTCGTTATCCGGCAGAATTCTCCTTCCCAAGTGGCACCAGCAGGAAAAAAATCCGGAATGGGTTGGTCGGAAAGGACTTTCAAGAGCATCCAGTTCCAACTCCCTGCCTTGGACAACGTCCGCTGTCTCAGGTTGCTCCAAGCCCTGTCCGACCTGGCCTTGGACAGTTCCAGGGATCCAGGAGCAGCCACACCTTCTCTGGGAATTCCATTCCAGCCCCTCACCACCCTCCTGGGGCAGAATTCCTTCCCAAAATCCCATCCATCCCTGCCCTCTGGCCGTGGGAAGCCAGGAAGTGTCCTGTCCCTCCATCCCTTGTCCCAAGTCCCTCTCCAGCTCTCCTGGAGCCCCTTTAGGCACTGGAAGGAGCTCTGAGGTCTCCCTGGATCCTTCCCTTCTCCAGGCTAGAAATTCCCAGCTCTCTCAGCCTGGCTCCAACACGATCCAATGTTTTGAGGGGAAGGAGAACCAATCCCAACCCTGGAGAGGCCTTTCCAACTGAGACCCTTTAAACCCAAACATTTGAGCAGAAACTTATGGAGAACCGCCCGGTATCCCTGCTCAGAAACCGAGGGGAAGATTCCTGGATGACGTGGCATTCCACGCTCACAGAGACAGATCCCGGGAGTCCGACCTCACCTCCAACCCCGAGAAAAAACAAAAAACCCCTTTCAGCTGCCCGGGCAACGAATTTCCAGGGAGGAATAGGAATTGCCAGACGTTGCCCCGCTCCGAGGGCGTTTCCGAGCCCCGAGCGATGCCTTCGTTGGGTTCTTCGCCCAACGGTGCCCACCCGGCTCAATTCCGCTCGTCCGGACACGGATTCCTCGGAGCGACGTCGGAGCCGGAGGGAATCTCATCTGCCAATCTCAAAGTCGGTGACCCGTGCTCTTGGAAGCTACGGTTGAAAAGCGCGGCTTAAAAAGGAGGGAGGATGAAGAGGAGAGCAGGAAAATTCCTCAAACGTCGAGATTTGGCGTTCTGGGTGGTTTTTCTTAGCGCGTTTATGACTTACTCTCCTCAGGCTGACAAATTCCACTCGCACCCCAGCGAGGGTGAGATGGAAATTTAGGATAAAAAAGCCCCGGCTTGAGGTGGGGAAGGAGAAGACATCTCCTAAATCGGGGTCCCGATGAGATCCGCCCGCTCCTCCTTTTTTTCCTCCTTCGAAACGCGACAGAATAAATCCCTGCCGGCTTTAAATAGCGACCAAATTAACCGTGAGCAGCCAAAGCCACTCTGCCATCGCCGGCTGCGCTCAGAAATCTTTTTATAAAACCTCTTCCTCCCTCCTCGCACCAATTGAAAGCAACAAATCAATACCGAGAGCGAGCTCCAAAACCCAAATCTTATTCCGGCTGCATCGGGAATGCTCTTGGAGCGCCGCTCGTGAAGGGTTGAATATTTTCAATTATTCTTCCTCCTCCTCCAGCTGACGGAAAAGTTCCTGAGTCAGACGTGGGGGAAAAAAAAAAAAACAAACCCTGAATCTGCTCAGAATATTTTCGCCCTTTGGAGGAGTTTAAGGCTTTTTTTTATGGGATAAAAGGAAATTTGTCAAGGGGAAGCGAACCTAAAACTGGGAGAGGAATAATGTTGCACTTACACAGGGAGCAGGCTGGAAGAGTTCCCGTTTGAGTCGAGGAATAAGGGAGAAAGGATGTTCCTTGGAGATGTGTTTTTGGTGGATTAAAGGGTTGGAAGCTCAACTGGAGCTTCTCCCTCTGATTTAGAAGAAGACAAGGAGAGATCCCACACTCTTTGTCATTCCTATTTCTGCATCCTTGGAATTTTTAACCGGACTTCTTCTCATCTCCTGCGTCAGCCGGATCCTGCCTCAAATGGCGTTAAGGCCTCGTTATCGTTCCCAGCCAAAAATATTCCCGAGTCTCTCTGTGTCAAGCCCCCTCCGGGAGGAATTTTCCCAAAATCCAGCCTAATCCTCCCCTGGCATGGTTTGAGTTTCCTCTCGTCCTGCCCCTTGTTCCCTGGGAGCAGATCCCAACCCCCAGCCGTCTCCAGTGCCCCGTCAGCATTTCCCAAAATGTTTTCCTCATGCCCAACTTCTACTTGGAATTTCTCCAGGTGTAGAGTGAGTCCCTGATACAGACACATTTTTTTGTCCAATTTTTTTCCCCCCCATTGTCCTGCCCTCCCGCTGCCATTCCTTCGGCATCTCGCAGGGAAAAGTTGGGATAAAAAACATTTCCAGGCAAATTTTGTGGAAAGTACAAAGGTTTGTCTGTGGAGAAGGATCTCCCCCCCCCAAAAAAATCTGTTTGGGGGCATCCTCAGACCATCTCCGTGAGATCACATCCTGCCTGTTCCCTCATCCCTCAGATGTTCGGGATGAACCTCTCCCAATCCCGAGCTTTCCTGTGGAATTCTCGGTTCCATGAAGGAGTCGAAGCACGAGGTACAAGATCCTCAAACCATGGAATGTTTTTTTGTCTTTTGGTAATTTGACCCTTGCCCCAAGGTTTCTCCTGTTCCCGCTCCAGCAATTCCAGCTGTAAATTGTCCTGATTAAAAATAGGGATTTTTACGCATTTATCTGACGACAGAAAATGTCACCCTCTATTCCAGATGCTCCAAACAAGACTCTTCCTTAAAAAAGCCTGTCTTGTCCGCTCTAATTCCCACAATTTCAGGCAAAACCATGAACTCATTTATTCCTGACCTTCCTACCCCAAACACCTCGAAGGCTTCCCTAATTCCACGACTTTCCAGGAACAGCAATTCTGAAAAAAACCCCCACAGAGGCGACCACCAAATCTCCCTTTATTCCCCAGGATTTAAGTTTGGCCGGAATGTTTTCCCATTCTCCACAAACAAGGATTTAGGAACTCGGCCGCCACTTGGGAACTGAATTGCTGCCTGCATTTTCCTCACAAAATTCCCTGGTTTTTTCCCCCGTGCCTGCACTTCATTCCCGATCACAATCAAAGAGCCTCCATGCACGCAACTTCCACGCGTAGCCCGGAGCACCCTCGGCCCCCTTCACATCCAGTTTTCCTCTCCCGAGTTTCTGTCCCTTTGGATTAATTCCACAGTTATTGGGATTTTTTCCCACCCTCCCACCACGTTTCTGCTCCGAGGTCGGAGCCGGGTGAGGGTCGGGATTTTCTCCCGAGGGAACGAGGGGTGGGACAAGAGCAAGCGGCCCCAGGCGGCATCGGGAGAGGTTTAGGTGGGATATTTTTGGGAGAATTCCTCCTGGAAAGGGCTGTCCAGGAGGGATCCCAAATCCCTGTGGAGGTGGCACTTGGGGACACGGTCGGTGGTGGCCTTGGAGGTGCTGGGGCTCAACCTTAAAGCTCCTTTCCATCCTAAACAATTCCATGGTTCTACTTTTCGCCTACCCAAGTAATTTATCCCTCATTCCCCTCTTACCTTTCCCTTCCCAATCCCTGTTTTTCGACAGAGCTTTCCGGGTTTTTGTACACCCCTTGGAAATTTGTGCCTTTCCAAAATTCCATGGGGCTTTGAGTTCTTCCATTGAAGTTCACAAAGTCGTGGAATGGGTTGGTTTGGGAGGGATTGGATCAAAGCCCTTTCAGTCCCAACCACCTTCTTGGATCCCAGGTTGTTCCAAGCTCCATCCCACCCGGCCTTGGACACTTCCAGGGATCCAGAGGCAGCCACAGCTTCTCTGGGAATTCCATTCCAGCCCCTCAAAGTGAAGAATTCCTTCCCAATATCCCATCTAACCAGTGGGAAGCCATTCCCTGTGTCCTGTCCCTCCATCCCTTTATCCCAACTCCCCCTTTCCAGCTCTCCTGGAGCCCCCTTAGGCACTGGAAGAAGCTCCAAGATCTCCTCAGAGCATTCCCGAAGGCGAAATGATTTCTGCCAGCCAGGAAAATCTGACATGAATCAGGAAAAGAGCAGGGAGACGCTTGGATCAGGGAATGTGGGTGGAGGGAGATCCGTGAGTCACCCGTTACCTTCAACTGCTTCCACGGGCAGGTTTGTACCCTCTGGAAATTCCCTTTTCCATGTTCTCCGGGACAAAACCAACCGCAGGAAAACTGTTCACGGCACTGAAATATCCAACAGGCCGCCCCAGGCTCTCAGCTTCCCAAATTTAGGAGTCTCCCGTGTTCCATTGGAGGGAAAGGGAACCAAGAATGGAATCGGAATTCCCGGCTTTGTAGCGGGAATTGACACAAGGAGGGGACAACTCTTAAGCTCAGCCTGTTCATCCCTAAAAAAACCCCTCCTCTTCTCCAGGATTAGACACCCCCAGCTGCTCCAGACCTTTCCCCAAATCCGTTCCCATCCCTGGACACTCTCCAGCCCCTCCACGTCCTTCTTGTCATGAAGGGACCAAAACCCATCCCGGGATTTGGGGTCCCTCAGCACAGCGGGAAATTCACTTCCCTGATCCAGGTATTCCCATTAAATTTTCCCCCCCCCCCCCCCCCCCAAAAATTCCACTTTTTCCACAGTTAAAAGCCTCCAGGGGAGATATTTGCACATGCCAGGAGTATCCCGATTTTTCTAGGATCCCTACTGCCCAAAGGACGGCCACCTCAGAATTCCAAAGGCCGCAGACCCCCTCCGAGGGCTGATAAGGCACTTAATGAGCTGATAAGGCACTTAATGAGCTGATAAGGAACACATGGAATGAAGCAAATCTGACCTGTGGCTTAAAAGTCTGGATCGGGGTTTTAATACGTGGAAAAGCGTTGGATTGTGCTGCCAAACCTGCTCCTCCTGCACACCCAGCTCGGCTTTTCCCAAGGGTTTTCCTTAATTTGGAACTTCCCAAAAAAAAAACCCCAAACACTTTGAGGGACTCCGGAGATGATAAATCAAGACCTGTTTTCCTCCCTGTGCTATTCCCATGGGTTTTCCCACAAAAAAATCTTTCCCAACCTCGTTCTGTGCTCCGAGCGTTACGATGAGGGTGGTGAGGAGCTGGGATGGAATTCCCAGGAAAGCTGCGGCTGCTCCATCCCTGGAAGTGTCCAAGGACAGCTCGGACAGGGCTTGGAGCAACCTGGGATGGTGGAAGGTGTCCCTGCCCATGGAAGGGGGTTGGGAATTATTTTTAAGGTCGCTTTTCAACCCAGCCCCATTCTTTGATCTTATTCCCACTCCCATCCTGATAAAAATCCCTTTCCCGTGCCCCTCCCAGCTGAGGGGAAGAAAAAAAAAAAAGAGGGAATTGTTCAGGTGAGCTGGAGTGTGACAGAACAGGAATTATTCCAGACTGATTTATCGGGGTATGGAGAGTTCTGGGCAAAGGATTTTCCTCAATTAAAGAAAAAAAAAACCCCAAAAAACAAAAAACCTCAGGGACTTCCTGATAAAACAGAAAATTCCCAGACACAAAATGTGGATCACTGCGGGATTTTTTATGGATTTTTTATGGCTTCCGAAGAGAAAATTCCCAACATGGAACAGTACGGATTCCTCAAGGTGACATTCAGGAGACGGGGGAGAAGAAAACAGCTCCTAAAGGGATGGATTCGTTTGGAATTTCCTCCTTGCCGGCAGCTCTGACCGATCCGACGGCGTCTCCCAGAAATGGCGCGGAAGGCGGGAATAGGGAAGGGAGCGGTCTCACATCCTTGGGACAAGCAGCGGTTGCAATGAAAATCAATTTAATGCGGAATTAATGGAAAATAAAGAGGCTTTTCCGTGTTTTTGTTGCCCGGCTGCTCCATTTAATCCAGACGCACTTAATTAGGGGCACACCAATCCCGAGGGAAGCCGCTCCCATCCCGGCACCGTCCCCACAGGAATCAGCAACCCAAGACCTCCAACCCAGTAGGATTCCTGATCCATTTAGGCTGGATTTAAGGAAGAAATTCATTACAGCGAGGGTGGTGAGGGGTTGGAATGCAATTCCCACAGAATTCCACGGCTGCCCCATCCCTGGAAGTGCCCAAGGCCAGGGCTGGAGAGGGTTTGGAGCAGCCTGGGACAGGGGAAGGCGTCCCTGCCCATGGCAGGAGTTGGAATGAGACCATTTTTAACCCAACCCATTCCATGACTCCATGATTAAGAAGAATTCCTGACCCGTGGACAATTCCGAGCCCAGCAGCCTCAGCCAGCAACCTCCGACCCCAATCCCACTATTTTTTCCTGGGAATGGAAGCAAATCCCCACCCACCTCACCCAGAGCCCACCGAAGCGGTCAGAGATCCGTGAGCACAAATCCCTCAGTTCCTCTTCTTCCAAAAGGAATTCTCCCCCTTTTCCTAATTTTTTTTCTTCCCTTTTTCCTAGTTATTCCGAAATACTTCTGACGACATTAAAATCTTCCCGAGGATTTTTGTTCTGCTATTCTTTTTATTTTTTTCCAGGCAGCCCAGCTGGGAAAGGCTCCATGGGATTCCTCCTCTCCCTGTCTTTGAGAGGATCCATGGATGCTCCCGTTGGATTAAAGGGAGCAAAGAACCTTGGGAAGCATCCAGAAATCCAGGTCCAAAAATGGATCCAGAAAACCCTTAAGAGGCAGCTTAATTCCCAATAAAATTGAGGATGCACCCATGGATCCCCCAAATCCTCGTGTCCGTGCTTGAGGAAGCTTGGGGCGCGTCCCAGAACGCGAGGAATTTAAAAACGGACTCCAAAAATATTCCTGGAATATGGAAAAGAAGGAATAAGGGCTCTTCAAGGAGCAGCATTTTCCCTTCCCAGCCCACCTGGAACTCGGAATCCAGGGACAGCTTCACTTGGAGCTTTTGAAAGGATTTAGAGTCCAAAGAGATCCCAAAAAAAAAGCTGGGAAAGGGTTTTGGAAAAAGGCATGGAATGACAGGATAACAGGGAACGGAGGCAAGAGGGCAGGGTTGGGTGGGATACTGGGAAGAAATTCCTCTCTGGGAGCGTGGTGAGGAATTCCCAGAGAAGCTGTGGCTGCCCATGGATCCTTGGAAGCATCCAAGGCCAGGCTGGAGCAACTTGGGATAGCGGAAATGATCCCTTCCCATGGAAAGGGGGTGGAATTCGGTGACATTTACACCCTCATCCAACCAAATTCCACGATTCCACGATTTGAGCGGTCCCGACACCCCGGACCGACCGCGGGCTGTAATTCCAAACCAACCGGAATTCCCACCTTATCCCAAGGCACCCCATTGTCCATCCTCCTCTTCCAGAAAGGGAAACCGCCCCGTTTCCATCCCATAATTGCACTTTTCCCTGCTTTTCCACGACCTCTCCCAGCCGGGCGTGAAGCTCGCGAGGAAGATCAACAATTAAAGAAAAAAAAAAAAAAAAACCCAAACCGACGTATTTCCGTGGCGGCGCTTCCCAAATTAACGCTTTCCAACGGTTTTCCCGAACACGCGGACTTCTCTGGGAATCATTTCCATTCCGGCACGGAGCAGAGAAGGGAAGATCAATTAAAGAAACAAAAACGCAACGAGGCAGAGAGGGAAATGTCAGCACCTTGGGAAGAGGCGGCCCAGAATCCGCCAGAATCCGGCCCCGGCGCGAACGGATCGGGCGCGTGTGGGTTTTCCGCACGGAAAACGCCGGAAGGAAGGAGCCGTGCCCCGATCCGGGGATTTTTTTCCCCGTGCTTTTTGGTGGTGAAGAATAAAGGGACAGAGCGGGTGGAGGCAGCCATGGCCTGGGAGATGAAATCCCAGGAAAACGGGAAGAGGGTGGGAGGTGTTCGCCTGGAGAAGGGAAGGAAACTTTGGAGACGTTTCCAGGGACTAAAGCGGCTCCAGGAGAGCTGGAGAGGGACTTGGGACAAGGGATGGAGGGACAGGACGCAGGGAATGGCTTCCCACTGCCAGAGAGCAGGGATAGGTGGGATCTTGGGAAGGGATTCCATCCCGAGAGGGCTGGGATGGAATTCCCAGAGAAGCTGTGGCTGCCCCTGGATCCCTGGAAGTGTCCAAGGCCAGGGTTTGGACAGGGCTTGGAGCACCCTGGGATCTTGGAAGGTGCCCCCGCCATGGTTGGTTTTGAAGGTCTCTTCCCGCCCAAACCATTCCAAGAGCTCTGCTCTATCCCAGAATCCCAAATTTCCCAGCTCCATTCCAGCCAGGAACAAAACCTCCCAGGATCCCACTGCCAGGAAAAATCCAACAGACAAACCCTTCTCCCTCTGAGAATCCAGCCCAGGCCTCATTTGCTCCAAGTTTTATGAGACCTTCCTCAACAATCAGAAATTTCCATGTTTTTCCCTGTGGGAACGGCGGTTCCTGGTCTTGGAATGACACCACTGGGTCACTCCGCTGCCTCTTCCTACTCCTTCCCGTTGATTGTTGGGAAAGACTTGGAAAAAAAACGGGAATAAGATCTATTTTCCCCTCGGGAATGTGGAGATGGGGATATCCAGACTCCCAAAAGTCAGAGTGATGCTTTTAGCCTCCTGAAAAAAAAATGGGATTGGTGGGTTTATCCCCCTAAAAATCAGGATGGCGGAGCTGGATGTGGGAATGTTTAACGGGCAGGAGCAGGAGGAAGGAAATAACCCAAATCCCTGGATCTGTGAAGATCAAGGAAAGAGCGAGGGACGAAGAATTTGAGACAGGAGGTGCTTCAGGAGCTGGAAAACAACAAAAAAACCCTGGAATTTGGGGATGCCTGGGAGCAATTTCAGGGATAACGACGAATTCCCAAGGGCACTGGGAGGTCTGGAGCGCTCCACTTCTTCCCCTCAGCACCTGGAGCACATTTATCCCTCAAACACTTCTTGGCGGCTGGAATTAAAAATAGCCAGCCTGGAAGAGTTGGAAAACTGGGAGAGAAAAAAAAAAAAAAAAAAAAATTCCAGCCGGAATGTTTATTTTTGGGAAGAGCCAGAGGAGGAAGAGGAAAGGTCGGGGTTCGATGCGTTATTTAGAGCATGTAAGGAAATAATCACTGGAGCAAAAATGCGGGAGGCAGAGCAAGGAATGATAATTTGAAGGAATTTTTTTTTTTTTGTCACTGGAACAACTTGGGATCATCTTAAACAAATCTTAATCATCAAAACGAAATTCCCACTGATTTTTTTTATCATCCGGAGCAAACATTCCTGGATAAAAAACTCCACAGAACAGCGACGGCAGCCACAGCATGGCCCCCCAAAATTCCCAGATCCGGTGATTTGGGATCCCTCCCCTAAATCCAGGGCCCCTCCATGGCTCTGTTCCACCATCAGGGAATGCGTGGTTTTATGGGATTTGACATCGATTTGACTCTGGAATCCGCCTGAATTCCCAGCTGTATTTTGTGGTTTGGATTTGGGAATTTTTTTTTTTTTCTTAAGGGTTTTTGGGTCATTATTTGGTTGGGTTTTTTGTGGTGTCCGTTCCCAAATTCCCAGAGGTGGGACTCCAAAAATCCATAACTCCTCAGCACCGCAAAGCTTTGGTTCCCTGGGAATGGCTGGAGGAGTTCCCGAAAGCCTGGAACTTCGGGATCGAGGCCTAAGCCGGTCACCATCAAATCCAGGTAAAGAACTATGGATTCATCCAAATTTTCTGGAAAATGGAGAGGGGGGGAAAAAAACATTAAAGGAGCACAAAGTTGAAGGAATTCTTTCCCTGGAGCTCCGCCTGAGAACTTCAGGATTATCCATGGGAAAGGACCCGCGGGATGCGTCAAGGATTCTCCAACTTCCCACTAAAGAAGGGATTTGGTGGCCCACGGGACAGGATTTTCATGGAACGGATTCCAGGCGTTCCCAGGGAGTGTGATGTCCAGCCAACCAGACAAACAACGTTCCCGTACTTTTCCAGGAGCCTGGAATTCCAGGAAACTCCCCTTTTTAAAAACGACTGTGGATCATTTGGGACGATCCAGAGATGTCAAGGCCTGGAAACCCTACAAAGGTTGGACAACCCGTAAAAACCACTTGGGGCTGGATCCGGGGTAAAAAACTGCTCCTTATCCCAACAAAACAGCGGCGCCGACGAATAAAATCCAAAAAAAAAAATCGGGATAAAACAGAACCGACCGATTTTCACGGATATCAGGGAAACCCATCGTGAAACGCAACTTGAGCCAGGATTGGGAAAACCTTCAGGAGCCTCCCTTTCCTTCCAACCTTTTAGGGTTGGACTCCATGATTTCAAGGGTCTTTCTCCAGCCTTAAACCATTCCATAAATCCCTGACCCCTCTTTGCTCCCACCAGCACAAGCAGCCAACCCCACGGCACAGCGGGACGTTCCCAAAAAATCCCTTTGAAGCCATCTCCAGCCCCTCTGGAAAAAGAGCAGCCCGAGGACATCTGGCTCACAGACAGCCCAGACCTTGGATTGTCTGGATTTGCAGCAGGAAAAATCCAGGAACGGCGGATTTGGGTGGGAAAAGCAAAGGCTTCCCTGGAAAACGAGGGCCTCTCCCACAGGCCTTTCTTCCCAAAGGAAGCACTGAAATGCTCTTTTCCAGTGGGAATAATGCCGGGATTATCCCGAAAATCCACCCCTGGTTCGGGTGGGATGGGTTGTGCCACCACCAGTGACTCAAAATTTCCAATTTTTGGAGTAAAATTCTCCCAGATTTAGGGTTTTTTAGGCCTAGAATTCCTCCCGGTGCAGGGAGCCCAAGATCCCGCACTCCAGCTCCAGGCCAGGTTGGATGGGGCTTGGAGAAAACTGGGAAAAGTGGGATTAGGTGGGATTTAAGGCCTCTTCCTACCCAAACCATTCCGGGATTCTGTAATTCAGGATATTCCATGAAAATCCCTTCGGGGGAAGGGGAATGCTGCTGGATGCCTCGAGCTCTCCCTCTTCCACCCACCCCGAGGGATGGGGAAGGAACAAAACCCTCAATCCCCCAGAAATCCACACGGGATAACACTCGGAGAACTCCAAAATCCAGCACAAACCCACGCAAATAATCCGAGATTCCCACATTCCTGGACTAATCCACAACCGAACCCCGCCGCTCTCCCCTCGTCCACAAAACCATCGGTTTGCCAAACCCGGCTCCCCACATTTTGCAATCCCGCCGTTTTTTTTGGGGGGTTTTTTTTGGGATCGACGAACATCCATCCGGGAAAAAAGACATTCCACGGGGGGAAGGAGCCCAACCAACCCCGATCCCTGGACGCCGAGGCGCCGAAGGGAAGCGCCACATCCCAATCCCAGCCCTTCCCGAGCCACCTGCTGCTCGCAGGGCCCCGACAGCTCACTCCAAACATCCCGAATCCGTCCATTTTCTATGGAATACGTGGGTTTTTGTTGGTTTTTTTTTTTTTTTTCCTCCCCACCACCACCCTTTAATCCCACCCAGCTGCGTGTGCCAGGTGAAGCTCCGGAGCCGGCGGAGCAGCTGCGGATTTCTCCGCAGAGGTCACTCAAGGGGTCGATTCAAGCGGGAATAAATAGGAGGGTGAAGAAACCGCTCGGAAAATTACTCGATAAATGAGGGAACAAGCAAACGACGGAGTGGGGGGGAAAACAAAAAAATAGGTAAGGGAATAAATACATAAATAAATGAATGAATGAATAAGGGAATAAATAAATAAGGGAATAAATAAATAAGGATATAAATAAATAAGGATATAAATAAATAACTCCACTCCCATCCTGCAGTTTTCGCAGCCGGAGGGGGAACGCGGGGAATGGGGGAAGCGGCGGAGGGAAGAGGGGGGAAAAATAAAAATAAAATAAAATAAAATAAAACAAAATAAAATAAAATAAAATAAAATAAAATAAAATCCCGAACCGGCAGCTCCGTCATCCGCGTGAAATAAATACATCCCGAACAACTCTGCCCCTACACCTTTCCAAAAAAAAAAAAAAAAAAAAAAAACAACCCAAAAAAACCAGCGGATTTGGTCCTCCGGATCCCCGCCCCGAATTCCGGCGCTGCGCATCCCGCTGCAGCCCCCCCCTCCCTCCTTCCATCCCTCCCTCCCTCCTCTCCATCCCACCCGGCTCCATCCCTGCCCGCTCCCCTTTCCCGGCGCATCCCCGCATCCACACCCACTCCCACGCCTCCCCGGGAGCTGCTCCCCCTCCTCCTCGCCCTGCCACACCTTACACCTCCATGAAAACACCTCCCGCATCCCATGGGATCCATCCCGGGCATCGGCGACCTTCCCCTCCATCCCCCCGGCCCGACCCCGAGCGGAGCATCCGAAGGGAGAGGGATGGGGTTGGATCCTGCCCTTCCAAAGGGTGGGATTTAACACACCACACCACCCCTCTCCCCCCGCCCCAAATCCATCCTGCGGAGGGTGGGATCCGGCACCTTCCAAACCCCTTCCGTGGGGAGCGGGATGGGATCCAGCACCTCCAGGAGGAGCAGGATGGGATCCAGCACCTCCAAACCCCTCTCAGGAGGGGCAGGGTGGGATCCAGCACCTCCAGGAGGAGCAGGATGGGATCCAGCCCTTCCAAACCCCTCTCAGGAGGGG
>JANEHK010000863.1:1420-12182 GCA_025960845.1 Tachycineta bicolor | reverse complement strand
CCAGCGGCGATCCCGGGCTCGACGCTGTCCTTTTACTTGTGGCTTTTTGAGACTGTTATTTTGTCTCAAAATAAAATTCTAAATTTTGATAAATCGATTTTAGTCGGTTTTATTTATAACAGTTACTATGTTACTATTTAAGCTTATAGAAAAGCCATGTGCAAGCATGCTCTTGCTCAATCCTTTGTTTTCTGCTCCTTAATCAGCTTTAAGTTTCAGGAACTCAAGCTTAGTTACCATATCAGAAAGAAGACACTAAGATACTAGAGAATGATTACCACTCTTCATCTCTGCGACCATCGGGAGGCAGAGAAAGACCCCCTAGCAACACGCCGCACATACGCAGAGTACTACGGGAAGGACACGTCAATCGGAGGAAAAAACAAGATAAAAGAGGGACTGAAAACTTGCCCAAGCGTGGCAGTGGTGAAGCGCAGAGTTCCCTGTCGCCCAGCGCTGTATTTGCCTTTGCCTTGCCTGCTGCAATCTAATAAATTCCTATTGGAACTTTTCTTTGTGTCCGTATTCTATTACAATGATCAGAGCCCTGAGAGGAAAACACTGCATCTTTGGACCTGTTAGAATGGTATTGCTGAGAAAAAACAGGTGGGAGAGGAGGATATAAGGAAAATGGGTGGGTTTGAGGAGCAGAATTTAGTGTGGAATTAGGGAATCCCTGCTTCTCGGTGTGATAAACGCTAATCACTTGTTTTAAAATTTTAAAAGTTTAATAGTAAATAAGATGGTTATAAAAATAGAATTAGAGTAAAAAATTTAACAATTTTAGAGTTAGGACAATACGATTGAAAGTCCTTTGGGGTGGATGTTAGAACATTGGGAGGAATGTTCTGTGAGAAGGAGGAGGTCTAAGCGGCAAATGATTCACTACTGTATCGAAGTGTGGGGGGGAGTAGAAGTACGGGATCATGTGATATGGCCTGTCTGGAACATTTGAGAAATGGATTTGCACGGCTTTGGTGAACTATGTGAAGGCGGGAGGGAGCAAGGAGGAACATGAGTATGCACAAATCTGGGGAAAAATTGATGCTAGACTTCTGCCAGTGAAACTAAGGGGTCCGGGGACCACCTCGGGTGATGGGTGGGAGCCTTTAGATAACCTTCCCCCACCTTACCTTGTACCTTCACCCCCTCCCCTTCCAAACCTGGGAAATCCACAGGACCCCGTGGGAGCAGGGTTCCCCTTGGGACAAGGGACCCCCGGCCTCACACCACTAACCTCTGCCCCTCCTTTGGAGCCACAGCTCCCACAAGCAGTGGCTCCGTTCCCACCGGTCAGACTCCCTCCTCCGCTGGAACCTGTGCCAGCTCCCCGACCATCTCAAGGAATGCCACAATCTCTCCCGATCCCGACCCCTCTCCTCGATGCCCAGCGGCTCAAGCTAGACTTAGCGGCGTTCCTCAGCCCTACAACCCCTGCTCTGCCGGTTTCATTAGAAGCTAAGCACACTCCACCCGCGAGGAGGACTCGGAGACAGTTAAAAAGATTAAACGAGGTAGAAAGTGAGGGGGGAAATGATAAAGCTAACCTCTTCCCTTTAAGGGAAGAGCCTACAGCCCCCGGTGTTATTGGTTTCGTGAATGTTCCGATTAATACTAGCGATGTAAGAGCCTTTAAGAAGGAAATGGGAAAACTTATGGATGACCCCTTAGGAGTGTCTGAAAGGTTGGATGAGTTTCTGAGAACTAGTATTTACTCATATGAGGATCTCACAGCAATCCTAAGGTCTTTGTTTAATACTGAGGAAAGAGAGATGATAAGGCAAGCGGGGATGCAGGAGTGGGAACGGAGGAACCCTCAGAGTACGCCTGGGGATCAGAAGTGGCCAAGCCAGGATCCTCAGTGAAATGCACAGACCGAGGAGGATAGAAGGAATATGATTGACATGAGGAATATAAAAATCCAGGGAATTAGGGAGGCGGTACCTCGGGGACAGAATCTGAGCAAGGTATTCGGGGAGTGTCAAGGGAAAGAGGAGACCCCTACAGAGTGGTTGGAGAGATTAAGAAAAAGTCTCCAAGTATACTCTGGGACGGATCCTGATTCTCCGGTGGGGGAGGTGCTGCTGAAAACCCAATTTGTGGCGAAATCCTGGGAGGACATACGGAAGAAATTAGAGAAAATCGAAGGGTGGCAGGAGAAGGGATTGCAGGAATTGTTAAGGGAAGCTCAGAAAATATACATGAGGAGGGATGAGGAGAAACAGAAGGCACAGGCTAGGGTACTGGTGGCAGCCGTGAGAGAAGCCCAGAAACAGGATCGTCCCCAAAATACCGGAAAAACCCTGAAGAGGGGACCCTCGAAAGGACCAGTCCGTTTGCAAAAAGGGGCCCCTGGGAATCAGGAGGAGGGACCAGAGTGTTTCTACTGTAAGAAAAAGGGGCACATAAAGAGGGATTGCAAGAAAAGAATACAAGATGAGAAAATATTTAAGGAGGATTAGGGATGTCGGGGACTCGTCATTTTAGGGTCCTCAACATCAAGGGAGCCCTTGATAACCCTTAAAATTGGACCCAAAGGAACAGAAATGGATTTTTTAGTGGACTCTGGAGCAGAAAAAGTACTTTTAAACAGTTGCCTCCAGGGTGCACGGTGAGTAAAGAGTTTATGGTGGTCATAGGGGCTAAGGGAGAGCCTTTTAGGGTTCCCATAGTAAAGGATGTGGAAATTGAAGCAGAAAATAAAGTTTGTTTAGGGGATATGCTGTTAGTAGAAGAGGCTGATTATAACCTGTTGGGCAGGGATCTGATGGTTGCCCTAGGAATTAACTTAATTGTGAGAAATTCACAATTGGTGGTCAGTATCTATAAACTAACCTGTGAGGACGAGGAGAAAATTAACCCTGAAGTGTGGCATACGGGGAGGGAAGCAGGGAGCTTGGATATGGACCCAAATTCAATTGAAATTGAGAGACCTGGGGACCCCATAAGGGTAAAGCAGTATCCTATTCCCCTAGAAGGGAGGCGGGGATTGAAACCCATAATAGATGACCTAATAAACAAAGGAATTTTGGAACCATGTATGTCCCGACATAATACCCCGATACTAGCCATAAGAAAGACAGACGGGAGTTATAGACTGGTGCAGGATCTGAGAGCAATCAATGAAAGGACTAAAACTCGGTTTTCTGTGGTGGCTAACCCGTACACGCTTCTGAATAGGGTCTCCCTGGAGGACACATGGTATAGTGTAATTGAATTAAAGGATGCATTTTGGACCTGCCCTTTAGCCGAAGGCGGTCGCGATTTCTTTGCATTTCAATGGGAAGACCCTGAAACGAATGAATCGTAAGCAACAGTTAAGATGGGCCTCCCTGCCTCAGGGCTTTGTGGATTCACCCAACTTATTTGGGCAAGCCTTAGAGCAATTGCTGGGTCAGTTTTCCCCTAGAAAGGGGACAAAAATCCTGCAATATGTAGATGACTTGCTAGTTGCAGGAGAAACAGAGGAAGAGGTAAGAAAATGTACCATTGAGTTATTAAACTTTTTGGGAGAAAAGGGTTTAATGGTATCGAAACAGAAATTACAATTCACAGAGCCTGAAGTTAAATATCTGGGGCACTGGATTACTAGGGGAAAGAAGAAGCTAGACCCAGAAAGAGTGTCTGGTATACTAGAATTACCTCCCCCAAGGACCAAAAGGCATTCAAGCTGCCTCAGTGGATGTTTAAAGGAAAGGTTCCCTCTACCTACCACGCCACCAGTGCTACATGGAGCAAATGGATTGCCCTCATTGTGGCTTGTCTCTCTCTCTCCTGGCTAACTCAGGAGACAAACTACAGTTGGAAAGAATTTTTCCTCAGTGTCCCAAAACCCAGGAGTGGCTGTGAACCTTTTCCTTTGGAGAGAGAGCAAGTCCCTGTCGATGGCAAAGGAAGGTCTGCACTTGATCCGAGGGTGAAACCAGGGCTTTATTCAGTCTTTCTTCTGTGGTCCTGCCCCAGCCTGGGTCAGGAGCCCCTTCCCACCCCCGGAGCCAAGAGGGCTTCCCACGTGTCTCCTTAGCTTCTATCCAGGGAAGGGGCTAAAGGTGGAGACAAGCCACTGCCCAATCAGGGATAAGGTGGGAGTGGAATAGGGTTGCACTACATTCCAGGAAGGGAACAATGTGGAAAAATGGGTGGGGAAAAAGGGCAGGAGCAAACTTCGGGATGTAACATTTTCCAGAGGAACAGGGGGGTACAGAAGAAACCATTACAAAACCCAATATAAAAATTAAATGCAATATGAAACCAAATAAGACACAGCAACACCTTATTACACAACGTGCCCGTACTGGAAACCCGAATCACCCTGGGATTTTGGAGATGATTACAAACTGGCCGGAAGGTGAAAACTTTGGTCTCACAGATGAAGAGGAACAGGAGCAAGTGATATGTGCTGAAGAAGATCCACCACACAACCAACTGCCAGCAGAAGAAACATGCTATGCTCTTTTCACTGACGGTTCCTGCCGCATCGTAGGGATGAACCGGAAGTGGAAAGCAGCCATATGGAGCCCCACATGACACATTGCACAAGCCACTGAAGGAGAAGGTGGGTCAAGCCAACTTGCTGAACTCAAAGCCATTCAATTGGCCCTTGACATTGCTGAAAGAGAGAAGTGGCCAAAGCTCTACCCCTACACTGATTCGTGGATGGTAGCAAATGTTCTGTGGGGTTGGCTGGACAGGTGGAAAAAGGCCAACTGGCAGAGTAGGAGAAAACCAATCTGGGCCACAGATGAGTGGAAAGACATTGCTACTCTGGTAGAGAAGCTACCTGTGAAAGTCCATCATGTAGATGCCCATGTCCCCAAGAGTCAGGCTAATGGGGAGCACTGAAACAATGAGTAGGTAGATCAAGCTGCAAAGATAGAAGTGGCAAAGATAGACTTAGATTGGCAACACAAGGGAGAGTTGTTCCAAGCTCGATGGGCCCATGATGCCTCAGGTCATCAGAGCAGAGATGCCACCTATAAGTGGGCACAAGACCGAAGGGTGGATCTAACCATGGACAGTATTTCTCAGGTTATCCATGACTGTGAGACGTGTGCTACCATCAAACAGGCCAAGCGGGTGAAGCTGCTATGGTATGGCAGGCGATGGTCCAAGTATAAGTATGGGGAAGCCTGGCAGGTTGACTACATCACCCTTCCCCAAACCCGCCAAGGCAAGCGCTATGTGCTGACCACGGTGGAAGCCACCACTGGATGGCTGGAGACCTACCCTGTGCCCCATGCTACTGCCCGGAACACCATCCTGGGCCTTGAAAAGCAAATTCTGTGGAGACATGGTACCCCGGAGAGGATTCAGTTCGACAATGGGACCCATTTCTGAAGTGGCTCTCTCTCCCTCTAAGCCCGTGCTCCATTTTTGCCTCGGCTAGCTTGAGAGAGAAACCACGCCAGAAGGAATTTTCATTCAGGGTCCCAAAAGCTACCCAGAGGCTGCAAACCTTTTTCTTTAGAGAGAGCAGGTGTCCGTCGATGGCAAAAGGAAAGAGTCTGCTCTTGGTCCAGGGGGGAATCAAAGCTTTATTCTGGGGTCCTGCCCCTGCAGAGTCCAGAGCTCAGTCCAGTCCCCGTTCCGGTCCCAAGAGCCAGCAAGAGATCCCCACGTGGTCCCAGGGCTTTTATCCAGGGGGGAAGGGGCTAGAGGCAGGGACAAGCCACTACCCAATCAGGGCTAATGTGGGAGTAGAACAGAGTTGGGTTATATTTCAGTGTGGGAGGATGGGCGGGGAGAAGCAGCAGGGAGAAACCTCATGATACATTTTCCAGGGGAACAGGGTGGTACAGAAGAAACCATTACAAAACCCAATATAAAAATGAAATACAATATAAACCTAATTAATGCACTACAACACATTTCAAGAATAGCCTTATAAACACCTGGGCTAGAGAACATGGCATTGAATGGATATATCACATCCCTTATCATGCACCAGCTGCTGGGAAAGTTGAATGGTGCAATGGCCTGCTTAAAACCACCTTGAAGGCAATGGGTGGGGGGGAATTTCAAGAACTGGGAGATTAATTTAGCAAAGGCCACCTGGTCAGTGAACACTCAAGGTGCCACCAACTGAGCAGGTCCCAGCCAATCTGAGTCCCTGAGAACAAGAGATGGAGATAAGGTTCCAGTGGTGCACGTGTCGGGGGCTTACCCTGGCATTCAGGTGGTTTTAGAGTCTTTCTTGCCGTCTGCAAAGCTCTGAGCCAAACGGATGAAAGAGACGGAGTCTTCGAGCTCTGATTTTTCAAGGTTGCATGTTTCGTTTATTGTTTCTTATCTTACAATTTTCTCAGTGTCCAAAAGATGTTGCCGTGGCTCGGACATCTGACGACTCCTCCCGTCTCAGGGCTGTCCTTATCTTTTATACTAATTGCTACGTATTTTTTATTTACTATTACTTGCCAACGTCTATCACTAATACTAAAAAGGTCATCTTTACTCTGACCCAGTCCTCACTAACTACTTTGTGCCACGTCACTGCTGAAATGGAGTGAGGGAAGGAGAATGAAGAAGAAGGAGAAAACGCCCCAAATTCTCCATCTTGCCCCCATTCACTCCAATGCTAGAAACCTAATATTACTGTTTTCTCACCCTGTGATATACTAAACTACTATATTTCACACTCTTGTGGCCTGCAATGCTTCCTGCAGTGCAGGAAGCCTTTCCCATGGACTGAAATCAAAGCCAGTGTCTCTCTGAGCTCTGGGCTGGGGTCCCAGACCCCCCTGCCCAGGTTTCTGACCCTCCAGGGCAGAAAAAGGAATGCCCCAGACTCCAACATCTCCCCCTCCTGTTTGAACCAAGAACACCTCCTTGGCCACCCTGTCCATGGCCTGCCGTATACATAGAAACAAACACAGCAAAATCATGAAAAGGATTACAAGCCCTACTAAAACATATATAACTATCTTCAAAATTTCCTTCCACAATGGTGAAAGGTCAAACAAATTGAACAAACTGTCCATCCATGACCCAGTTACCTCTCCAAGTTTGTTTACACTCTCCTGCAATTGCCTGATGTTTTCATGAATGGATTTGGAATGATCTGACAAATTCATGCAGCACATTCCCTCAAAGACCACCTGTGACATCTGCGGGGATTGCGGGCCAAATTTTGTCCCCACAAATGAAAAAGATTCCCTTTGGCAACTGAGCTGGAAAATGATTGGATGGTTTTTTCCAACATCTTAGTGTAATTACACCAAGACGATGAATTTCTGTAAAAATTGAGGTTTGGAGTGACGTCTATAGTTTTATTTTGTGCCACTCCAGAAAGGCCGAATTTCACACAGAATTGCATTTGGACTGATCCAAGAATTTCCAGTTCCTGGGGTTCAAAAGGAGCCACAGGAAGGAATTTCATCCAAACATCCCATTGGTCTACTGGATTTACAATGGACTTTGAAATCTCTGGAGGGATGTTTTCTGGAATCGGCCATTTGCTCACTGGCAACTCCACTAAACATGTTGAGTAGGTTTCCCCTGGCTTTGAGTGTGTCAGGCAGATGGTATCCAAACCTGATGCATTGGCTAGAGTTTCCCAAACATTCTCTTTTGGTTGAGCCATGGGCAAAACTGCTGCATTGGTCAAGGCAACCAAGGAGAGAATGAGGCACAAGGATAGTTCTTTCATTTTCAATGGCTTTTTTCCCATGGGAATCCCTAAAAATGCAGCACCACCCAAGCCCCAAAGAAATTTCAAATCCCAGAGTCTCTTCTGCACGTAGAACGAAGGGATGTCTGCTGTCTTAAAACCAGCTCCCGTCTGTGTGCCCACTTCGCTTCCTCTGGCCTTGGGGTCCGCCTCTGCTTGCATCTGGACTCGGTACGGTCTCATGTGCCTTGCCACCAGCCCAACTGCTGTGAAGACACAAGCATATCCCTTGCCCCAAGTTATTAGTTTGAATGGCCCTTCAATCTGCCCTGTTTCTGGGTTTCTGATCAGAACCAAAGGATTTTCCTTCAGTTTTGCCCTTGTGCTCTTTAAAAAATGCCTGATAATTGGTGGAGTTGGCTCTGCCAAAGAGGCATTTAGAAAATTCAACACATACAAGGCTTTATTCAAGCGCATGTATGGTGTTGCGTCTGCTTCTCCTCTTTTTTGTCTGTCCAAAAGGGATTTCAATGTTCGATGTGTCCTTTCAATGATTGCTTGACCTGTTGGAGAGTGTGGGATACCAAAGGTATGATGGACACCCCACCTCTTCAAGAATTTGTCAAGCACCTCCCCTATGTATGTTGGTCCATTATCTGTTTTGATTTCTTGCGGCATGCCCAAAGATGCAAATGCCTGCAAGAAATGTCGACAAGCATGTTGTGCTGTCTCACCTGTGTGCAATGATGCAAAGACTGCATCTGAAAATGTGTCAACTGAAACATGAACATTTTTGAGTTTCCCAAAAGATGGATGTTACCCTGGTTTTTCTGAGTTTTTTACAGCCTTTTGAAATTTCATAAATGGAGTCAGATCTTTTAGTTACTGTAGAATATTAGAGCAGTTTTCTACCTTTTCCCCACAGATGTAACATAAACAAATCCTTTGGTTTTCATTTTCTGTCCTTTCTTTGCATATTTCTAACCTGAAAACAATTGTAACTGACAGTTGGTTTAGCCACTTGGCTGAAAGGTGAAAAACCCCAGAAGCCAA
The DNA here is from genome assembly GCA_025960845.1 of Tachycineta bicolor. Lineage (NCBI taxonomy): Eukaryota > Metazoa > Chordata > Aves > Passeriformes > Hirundinidae > Tachycineta > Tachycineta bicolor. The sequence continues at coordinate 3,523 of JANEHK010000863.1, read as the reverse complement.
TCTTCTGCTAGACCCACAAATAAATAAAAAGTAAGAAATAAAATAAAGAGGCTCTCTCTCCGCCTGGATTCAGTTTTGAGCTGGATCGGAGAAGGACCTCTGCCCTGCGAAAATCTCTTGTCTGCGTGTGACTGCTTTGTCTGTCGTGGTGACAGATAGATATTTCATTACATCAGTTTGCCATAACTGCAAACTGTGCAATCCTCTTGGATTGACTGCTCTGTACAATTATACAATCTGACAATCAGGACAAGCACTAATGATTTTCCTTGCCTGACTTTTGGAAATGTGAAAATTGTCCATTAGTGCTTGAGCATTCTGATGAAACAGTTCAAATGTTCTGACCACTGCTGCTAATTCCACTATTTGTGGTGACCCTTGTACTATTCTTATATCTGATTTCCACTCTCCCGTGATGGCATCCTGCCATGTACTTACTGATTTGTGAGTCTTTCCTGAGCCGTCGGTAAATACTGTTATTGCATCCAACAGCACCTCATTTTTTTTTGGCTTTTCCTTGAAACTTATTTTTGCTTTCAACAGTTTGTGGCTTGGGAAATGAATAGTACAAACACCAGAGTAATCTAACAATGCAATCTGCAAGTCCTCTGATTTCTGCAATGCCCAATCAAAATAATCTTTTTTCAAAGGCAGGTAATTTTTTGTAAAATCTTTGCCTGCCATTGTTTGCAGCGTGGTCCTAGCTTTGATGATGATCTGAGTTATCATCTCCATACTTGAGAGGATCGTCCTCGGAGACCTGTAAGATAAAAAATTCCACTCTAAAATCAACAATGGGTCTTTTTGTGATGAATCCCACTGAAAAATCAACCCATACAACTGTATTTTTTCCCCCAGCACTGCAAAAAAGAATGGCAATGATTTTACAAAGCAATGTGCCTGTCTCTGCTGGAGGGCTCCAGGAATTTTCTCAAGGGCCTCCCGAGCCCCAGGGGTGAGGTTCCCGGGAGATTTGATGTTATTGCCCCCTTTCAAGTGATTCATCAGATCCCTGACGACTTCACCATCCAAACTCTCCCATCTTGGGTTTGCATCCTGTGTACCATAAGTCACTGGCATAACCATGCCCTTTGAACCCATTGAAAGTGTCTCCCCTTTCAATGCATATTTTTTTACGTCTGTCCAGTCTGTTGGACGAATTTCTAGCTTGGCAGAAGCTTGTGCGGTGTCTGCCTCTGAAATTGCCTCCTTTGTTTGTGATTTTGCTGCTGCTTCATCCTTTCCAGGATGTTTTGGAAGCTGCACGTCATGTGGTTTTGTTTCTTTTTCCTTTTATTTTTCTTTCTCTTTTTCTTTCTCTTTTCCCCCTTGAATAGGAATCAGTGTTTGCTGTTTAAGTTCTGGAAAAGCCTGTAAAATCTGAGATATTTCCGGACGCGCTCCCGTTCGCAATCTCTCGGCAGCTGTCCCCGAATCTCCGCTCACAGGCGTCTCAGAAACTGGCAAGCTGCCAGTGGGCGGAGTCAGGCTCCGCAGCCCCTGCTGCCTGGGGGTGGTATCCTCGAGGCTCTCTCTGCCTCGGCCACGCCCCGTTCCTGCCCGCTCCGTCTCCGCCCATCCCGTCCCTGCCTACCCCGGCCCGGCGGTACCTGGCGGGATATCCCACCCCCTCTCACGCTCAGGATTCGTCCTCCCTCCTTTGTCATTTGAATCAGCCCCACCCCGAACAGAATTGCGCCTTGGGTTTTCCCCCGCCCCTGCCGCGCCTGTGTTTGGACTCATCGTTGAGCCTTCTGGGGTTTGTAGTTCTCGGCTCATTGCTTCCGGATTCGGCATCTCCCTCCCGGCGCTTCGTGACGCGATATTTTGAGCTGTGTCGCTTCCCGTAGCTTGCGTCATCAGCGTGCGCCGAGTCGCCGGCTCCGTCCCCAGCCTTCCCCCGCTCCCAGCTCTGCTGCTCGCGGTCTCACCCCCCCCGCGATCTGCAAACTGACTTCCCCCGCGATCCGCCTCTGTTCCGTACGACGCGTCCTCCGACCGCGCACCCCCGCGCTCCGACGCGCTTCAACGAGATAGGTTAGGACCGACTTCCCGCGCACGCCGCCCCTCCGGCGCTTCGCCCGCCCCGCCTTCCCCCCCCCC
>JANEHK010000862.1:0-17144 GCA_025960845.1 Tachycineta bicolor | reverse complement strand
CCAGAGCCCTCGGGCCCCCCTGAGCCCTCCGCACAAGGAGGGAGGGGGGAGGTTCTGTCTGGGCTCGTGGCCAAGCGCGTTTCAGCCTCGAAAGTCCTGCTTTTGAAGAGTTTCCTTGTCTCTGTGACTCCGCATTTCGCGCTGACGCGGTTTCACGCCGCGGTTGGCAGCCGTCAGTGGAGGGGTTTGACGCAGGAATTAAGGAAAGGTGGAGTCTTGCTTGCTGTCTCTCAGCTGGAATGGTTTCAGTGGCTTCTTTCCCCTTCATAAATATATATTTTTTCCCTTTTGTTTTTGCTGAATGCTACTTGACTGTTTATCATTAAACTGATGTTGCATCTGATTCAGAGTTTCGTTGTGGTTTTTTCTCCCCTCGGGGCAGAATTATGTGAAAATCTATGCAGGGATTGAACACAGGAAAATGTGCATCCCAAAAGTCACCACAACACACCTGATAAAAATAATTTCCTTGATTTTTACACTCCTCTGAAGCACTGAGCACAAATTCACAAATATATTTCACTTTCTCGGATTTTTTCCCCCCAATTTTTTTGTCCCATTCATGTATTTAAAAATACAATTGTGGTGCTTAAGCTTGAGAGATTTTAGATCTTGTCCCCTGTTTGGTATCTTTGAAACCCTTGGGAATCCGAATTATTAATATGGCAGAAGCAACATTTGCCATTGCAGCAGCAGAAAGAGACGCGAGAATGAGAAAGCCGTGAAATAAAATCTATTTGAAAATTAATTTGTCCTAGAGCTGAGATATAAATATTTGAGGAGCTCGAGGGGAGGCTCCTGGCATTCAGCTGTGGAGCCACTCCAAACGTCCACAGAACAGGCAAAAGAGGTGGGGTTCTGTTCTATGCTTATGTTTAAAGTTTATTATAATATGATTTACTTGCAAATTTACAAATCTGGAGGAAGAAGAGTTTAGCCAGAAGACGGGAGAGAATCCTAGGATATCCTGACTGGGAGGGACCCTCAGGTGTCACCTGAGCCAGCTCCTGGTCCTGCACAGTCACCTCAAAATCCCAAAGCGTCCCTGGCAGCCGCGTCCAGTCTCTCCCAGAGCTGTGGCAGCCCCGGGGCCGTGCCCATTCCCTGGGGAGCCCGGGCAGTGCCCGACACCCTCTGGGGGAAGAATTTTCCACAAACATCCATCCCAAACCTCCCTGGCGCAGCTCCGGGTCGCAGAGAGCCGCCCCTCTGCCGGGTCCCCTTCCCAGCAACACCAAAAAAAGACAGGTGGCAAAAGGGAAATCCGCGCCAGACTGAGCGGAGCCCGCGCTCGGAAAGAGCTTTCCGTGGGGGAGTTTTCCAAAGAAATAAAAATGAGGGGCCGGAACGCCGACAGGTTCCTCCCTGGGATCCGCGAGGAATCGCCGGGCGCTCCCTGAGGGGCGCTCCGCCTGGCAATTGCATTTATGATGAGTGCATTTATGATGAGATTGCTTCTCTTAATTATATTTATAAACAGAAACAAGCCCCCGTGGTCGGTTTAAGCGACGCCCCAGATGTGGCACTTACTGATAGAAATGCTGCTCCCGAGGTTCCGGTGCTGTAAGGATTTTATGATGGTGTTGAATGGATGCAATGCCAATTCAAAAGTACGGGGGCTTAAAAGTCGGTTTAAATCCCTTTTTATTAAAACATGTGCACGGGATTGAAACCGCGTTCTGTGTCTGTCGCCAGCAGATCATTTAATCTATTTTTATATATTTTTTCTATTTTATCTACTTTATGCATTTAATCCATTCAATCCATTTAATCAATTTAATCCATTTTATTTATTAATCCCACTATGCAAATGGACACAGAGCACGAGAGGTGCAGGAAGGGAATTTGGGAGACTGAAGAGTCTGGGTAAGGGGAAATAACCCCAAAATTTACCTTTGGTGATCTAAAATGGGAAAAGGGGATAAAAAGCCGTGTTCCAGAATGTTCCCAGCCCAGCTCAGCAGGGGTTTGTGCAGGATGTTGAAGTTTTTATTAAATGGAGGAGCTCAGTTCTATTTCAAGCAGAATTTTGTGCCTTTAAGGGCCTGAGCCATCTCCTGTAATGCCTGAAATCATTGGAGAGACAGTTTCTGAAGAATGTGAACATGATTTGGATGTTCAGGTGGAAAAATCTGTGTGATAATTCTTTAGATTTTTTTTACTTCGTGGGGTTATTGAAGCATCTTTTTCCACTTTTTTTTAAATTAATTGGTTCCCACACATATTTTTGCAAGTGGAACCTTTTCTTGATAAAGGAATTGTGCTGCTTTTGTTTTCCAGTCTAGGTTTAGGCTGGCATTGCGTGAGAAGCATCATCCACCCATTAAAAATTCTTTCATCTTCCCAATTTATGGGTACTTTTAATTTCTGGTACTTCTGGACCGACTTTAATAATGCCAGCGTGAAATTACTTCAAGCACAGTCTAATAAACACTTTTTTTTTCCAGCTCCTCAGCAATTTGCTCACTCACTTGTGACTGCCTTGGGATCCAGGATCAAATCCAAGAGGAGCCAAAACCCTTTGTGTGCCGTTCCCAGTCTGACCCAGTTACAAACAACTGTCAATTAAAAATGTTCACATCTCCAAAAAATAAATCTCTGAGGGCCTTTCCAAGCTTGGAGAAGCTTTGGGGTGACCTAATTGTGGCTTTCCAGGACCTGAAGGAGCCAACAAGAAACACGGGGAGAGGATTTCCAAGGGCCTGGAGTGACAGGACAAGGAGAAAAGGGGAAAAGGGGAAACAGTGAGAGAGGGGAAATTTAGGCTGGATTAGGGAGGAAATTCTTCCCTGTGGGGGTGGTGACCCCCTGGCACAGGTGATTCCATGGATTTCCCACCCCTGGAAGTGTCCCAGGCCAGGCTGGACAGGGCTCAGCACAGCCTGGGACCACGGGAGATGTCCCTGCCCATGGATTGGAGCAGGATGAGCTCTGAGGTCCCTTCCCACCCAAACCATTCCACGATTCCACGGTTCTGACTGGTGTCTGTGAGCTGAGATGGTACAGAAGGGGGTTAGGGGCTCCCTTTGTAAAAGAACTGATAAATCAGGATCAAATGTCCCCTTGTTCTGCCAGCTCTGCCTCAAACCACAAAAACACCCGAATTGGACGTGATAAAGTGGCAATTTGTCTCTGAATCCCACAATTCTGGCACTTGCTGCCCGGGTTCTGTGGGATTCCAGGGCTGGATGTGCTCTTCAGGCAGGGCCTTCCCCAAACCTGGAATTGAGATTGTCCCGACGCCCGGCTGGAGGCAGAGCCGGGTGAGCACCGCTGGAGACAGGAATTTATTAAGGATTTACACTCATAGCCTCAATAAAAGAACTCCTTGGAATGATGAATTATGTATTATAGACATTCTTAGTATTTTTCTTTATGACTAAAGTCAAACATACGCCGGAGTCTGGATTTTGTTGTGACTGAAAGGTGGCCCTGGAATAAATTTGGTCCCTAATTCCCGAGATGAGAGAAACCTGCGGGACGGAATCTGTCTGTCAGAAGATAAGGAAATAAAAACAAAGTAAATAAGCAGTGGGGAGAAGACATTTAATCAGGTGGAACGTTTGACATTCAGGACATACTCGTTGGGAATTAATTCCAGGTACAAAGGCTGTCTGTGGTCCCCAGGCCATCAGGGCTGAGGTATAAAAACCGACTCAACCCAGCTCCTTCCTACCACTTCTCTTCCCTCTTTCCTCTTTTGTGAGCAAGGTTAGTTCAAATCCACTTCTCTTTCTCTGTTTGCTGAGTTCTTGCCTTTAATAATCTGTTTTTTTTTTTTGTTTTCATTTTTTTTTCCTGCAGTGTTCTGCTGGTTGCTGGATTCTTTGTGGCGGGGGGGAGGGAAGAATTTTTCTGTTTAAAAAAGTTGGGGTTTGCTGTTGGAATCGTGGAATTTTTGCAGTCCTGACTTGGCTATAGAGAACCATGAACTGGTGACAGAAATTTATTCAAACGTGGGGTTTCAGACACGTTAAATGACATAGAAAATAACAGAACTAATAAAGATGAATTAATTGAATGGGTGGAATAACTGTGCAAGGAGTTGGAAACCTGGGTTCTTTAAAAGTCCTTTAAAACCCCAACTCTTTATCAAAACAGAAAATCCAGGAGCTCAGTTATATTTCAGCAGGGTCTTTTCCATCCTGGAATGTCAGCTGGCTGTGGAAATTTTGTTCTGGAGTGCAATGACATCTCCTGGAACGTTGGGAAGTGGGATCAGGGATTGTGGGGATAAAGGGAAAGAAGGGGAAAACCGGAGCAGAGCTGAGCACCCCCTGGAAATCAGAGAATTTTGGTTTTACTGCCATGGTGCGACCAGACCCAGGGAGCGTGCAGGGAATTTCTGCCTCTCCTCACATCCAGGGGCGAATTGTCTGGGGAGGATTTCAAAGACCTCCTCTCCAAGGCTGCCTAATGACATTGAAATTTGTACCTCCTTGCAGGCAAAGCTGGGGCCTGGAAATGAATCCTCCCTCTCATTTTTCCAGCTGCCCGTGGAGCTCTCTCCACAGGTACATTCCTGGTTCCTCTCCTAATTGCTGCTCCCGCCGGGTCTCTGCAGACGCAAAATCAAAATCCTACAATGAAATTAATGATACGGGTTTGTTTCTTTTGCTCTGCTGCCAGTTCTTCCCTGGATCACCGACAGCCCAGAGGATGTTTCAGCCTCTGTCTCTCTTTATTTAAGAGTTTGGTTTCCTCCCCAGCTCCTCAGAGGCTCCTTGGGAAGCCGCTGTCCCCATAATCGGACTGAGTAACTGTGACACGACTCCTGCCTTGCGCTCAGGTGTGCTCCTGTATTCCAGACCTCATCCCGAGCCATGTCCTGCTACGAGCGATGTCCCCCCACGTCCTGCGGCCCCACGCCGCTGGCCAACAGCTGCAACGAGCCCTGCGTCCGGCAGTGCCAGGACTCCACCGTGGTCATCCAGCCCTCGCCCGTGGTGGTCACCCTGCCCGGGCCCATCCTCAGCTCCTTCCCGCAGAACACCACCGTGGGATCCTCGGCGTCGGCGGCCGTCGGGAACGCTCTGAGCGCCGGCGGGGTCCCCATCAACTCGGGCAGCTCCTTGGGCTTTGGGGCTTTTGGCTACCCCGGGCTGGGCAGCGGCTACAGCCGGCCCTACCGGCGCTACAACGCCTCCCGCAGCGGCTTCTACGGGCCCTGCTGAGGAGAGAGGGGAGAGCGCAGCAGGAACGCTGAGCCCCGACCCGTCCCTGCAGCAGGACTGAGCTCGGGGCGTCAAAAGCCACCTCAGATCCCCCACAGCTCCAGCTGGACGGAGTCAGCCTGCCTCCGGAGCCAGGCCACCGCTCCCGTTTTACTCCTGCACGTCCCTGATGCGGTTTGCAGCTCCGCTGCTCGGTGTATTGGGTACTACCCGGTGTAAAATTTCCTCTTCACGGAGCAGGCGGGACGTGGTTCTCAGGGTGCGCTGGAAGAAGAGCTCTGCCCGTGGAACGCGTCCCCCCTGAGCTGAGCCTTTCCCCCCACACCGACCCCCGGTGCTTTGCAGGGCTTTAATCAAACTCTCCCTGGGGTTAATAAAATGATGCTTTTATCGTAATCTCTCGAGTCTCCTGCTGGTTTGGTTTTTATTTTTCCCTCCCTTCCTGTTCTTATTTGAAGCTTTCTTGCAGTGAAATCGATCGCTGAGGAGATCATCAATAGCCGGGGGGAGTTGGGAATGTTGGGAATGTTCAGCCTGGAGCATGGAGAACTCAGAGCACATCCAGGATCTGATTTAGATTTGCAACAGCCACTGAAGGCACAAAACCTGTCAATTTTGGGGGGAAAAAAGTGGAAGAAATTCTCCTTTTGGGAAGGGTTGTGGCATTCCAACAACTCAGTTACACAAATAATGTCTGCAGCAGGTTGGGTTGTCCCCAGGAGTTAAATTGCCCTTGGTTTATGAACCAGCCTGGCATGAGATGAAAAACTTCCCTCAAAGCTTCTTTCATCTCCAGAACCCGGGGTTCCTTTGAACCCTTTGTTCCATCACACCCAGGGCTTGGGAGACAACACAACGCTACAAATTTCAACTCACACAGTAATTTGTCAAGCCTTTGGTGCCTCACCTGTCCCGGGAGCTCCAGCGGTGTTAACTGAGTGTGGAGAGTGTGAAACTCCACGAATGGGAGTCGTTCTGTCCTGGTTCCCTGTCCAAGGGCTCCCAACCCCTTGGATGAACTCCAGGTGTTAATTAAGGACCCGGAAACCTGCCAGGGTGTTAATGAGGCTCTTCCCAAATGGGATCTCCCCTGCAAGAGCAGCAGCTTCTGTGCCTGGAGGGGAGGATGAGGAAGAGGAGGAAGCATTCCTGGGTTATCTCAGCTTTTCGGATGAAAGGAAAGAGAATTTTTCTCGGGAGTGATTCCTACTGGAAGGAATGAATTTTGTAACACATCTCAAAAGATCACGGGCTCTTGGGTTGTAGAGATTCTGAGGAGAGGGAGGAGAAAGATTCCCCTTTTATAGAAAAACCCTTTGGAGAAAAACCTTTTTGCAGAAAAGACTCTCAAAAAGACGAGAACTTTCTTGTGGAGAAAATAGGAGGAGTTAAAGGATTTCAAGGAGATGGAGATTTGGCTTAATTTTATTTAAGATAAATTATGGAAAGGCTTAGTGAAATAATTAGTTTCTGAAGGTGTTTACGTTGAATTAGGTGAAGCCCATTGAGCGCTCCTGACTCAGTGGCTTCAGTTGCAATCGTGTCCAGCTCTGGAATTGTGTCCAGTTCTGGAAATGCCCCGGATTATGGTGGGAATCTCAAATGGCTCCATAAAGTCCACACGAGCTCAGTCCAGGATTACTGAGAGAAAAATCAAAATTCTGCAGGGGAGGGAACTCAGGAGCGGCAAGAATTTTACAGATGCTCCAAGCCTTTGAGGAACTAATTCTTCATGACGAGCTAATTAATTACAATTCAAAACGAATTGCAGATGCCACTCTGGCCAGGGAAATTCCCTCTGCTTCTCCGGGGATTTTGGGGTCACTTCTGTGCCTGGAGACTTTACCCAGGGATGACTGTGAGTCACCTCCCAGCTCCATTTTGATTAAAAACCTCTTTTTTCAGTCACTCACAGGTGTCTCAGGAGGATGTTCTCACATTATGCAAAAAGTCTAAATTATAATTTGAATATTTAGGTCTGGCCTTGATGACAAAAATCTGTGAACTCCTAATTCGCTCACTTTAATTCATCTCAAAATCAGGCCATTAACTCATTCTGAGCGTACAATAAAATAAAGGCTGGAGTTAGAACAATATTTATCATAATTACTTACAAGGAAGGCTCCAAACTGCTCTGAAAATGTTGCCAGATCTGTTTGTAAATTCACAGCTGGACTTTAAACAGGTTTTGTGTTTTCCAAGCAAAGCTCTGATGAAAGATGAATAAAAAAGAATGAGGAAAACTTTAAAAAGAGATGAAAATAAACTGTGGATGGTGTTATGCAAATTAATTCCTCAACTCACTCCTGGAGAGGAAATCTTTTTTAAAATAGCTGCTAAGTCCTTAGAATATGGAGAAATAGTGAGGAACACACAGCTAGAAACAGCCAAGGGATTTTTTTTTTTTTTTTTGAGAATCCTCCTGAAATACGAGATAACTTAAACCAAACCTGTAACTTTCTTCCTTGATTTAAAATAAAGCAGCTGTAATTCCTGCAGATAGAAACAATGGCATCAATTCCACAGCCCAATTACCGCCCTGCATCCCCAAATCTTCGTAACATATCATTAAATAAAATACAAGAATTCGGATCTAGGTCAGGGATCTGAAATGTGCCCAGGATGGGACATTTGCATGGTGGCACTCGATTAAAGCTGCTGATAAACTTTGAAGTCCTCAGGAAGCCCTGCCCGAGCCAAGCGAGTCTCTGTTCCCAGGGGATCCCCACGGAGACAGCCCTAATTTAAATGGGGTTTTAATTTAAATGTGATTTTCATGTCTCGGGAGTGGATGTGCCAGGAGAGCAAGAAGAACCTCGGGGTTAATTCCTGTACCCAGGACTGCTCGTGGATTTGGGGCTGGAAAAGAGCTCCAGGATCATCAATCCCAACCTGTGATTGATCCTCACCTGGTCACCCTCGATGTCCCCTGGGACACCTCCAGAGATGGGGACTCCAAATCCTCCCTGGGCAGCCCCTTCCATGGAAAAATTCCTTCTTCCTTCCCTGGAGAGCCTCTCCGTGCCTGGAGGTGTCCAAGGAATGAAAGGACCTCGGGCTGGTGACAACGCTGGGAGTGGGAGCAGCTCGGACCCGATGATCCTGGAGGTCTTTTCCAACCTCAGGGACCCTCGGATTCTGTGAAAAGCAGCTCCAAATACTCACTTCAGGGCTTGACTTCCAAAATCTGCAATTCTCCTGAATTCCCCCAGGACTTACCTTGCAGAGGAGGGCACCGCATTATGCAAATGAGGCCTCATCTCCTTTAATGACACCCAGCAGATCCCAAAGGGGTTTGAAGGCTGAATAAATCCTGCTGAATCAATCCCAGGAACGAGCCTGGCCCGGAATATTTAAAGATGAAAGCACCTTGTGGTCAGATAGACAAACCACAAGATAAGGAAGTGAAGCAGTAAAAGGCACAAATACCGAGGCAAAAAAAGCCTGTAATCAGTCGTGGCCCATAAATCACATCTTGCACAAAGAGTGGCCTGAGTTGTCGGGCAACCCAAAACTCGGTATAAAAACCTGAGCTACTCCAGCCTCTCCCAGCCATTTCTCTTCTCTCCTTCGCCATCGAGAATAAGGTGAGTTGGAACCTATTTATTCTCTTTATACAACGAAATTTTCCCTTGATTTCGCAGTTTTCCCCCTCGCGGGTTTTATACCAAAGAGGGAGTTTTGTCTTGGTGGCGAGCAATAAAAATCATTAATTAGCCACCTTAGCTAATGGGTTATTTATTAAATGGGTTTGTTATTAAATGGGTTTGTTATTAAATGGGTTATCTGTTAAATGTGTTATTTGCCCAGTTTGGGGATCCAAGTACGTTTTAAGGTTGTGCAGCTGCACTTAAACTTCAGCAGCGAATTCTTGGGCCTGTTCAGAGTGGCGTGACCGCGTCCCACCGCAGCCCAAGCGGAGAATTCACCTAAGGCCACAACCCCAAGAGCGCTAAAAAACCCTGATTTCCCTCTCAATTCTCCATCCTGAACGGATCCCTGGGCAGCTGCTGTTGTCCTGATCACTGTGGGTGTAACACAGCTCCTGTATTCCAGAGATCCCTCATCCCGAGCCATGTCCTGCTACGACCTCTGCTCCCCCACGTCCTGCGGCCCCACGCCGCTGGCCAACAGCTGCAACGAGCCCTGCGTCCGGCAGTGCCAGGACTCCACCGTGGTCATCCAGCCCTCGCCCGTGGTGGTCACCCTGCCCGGGCCCATCCTCAGCTCCTTCCCGCAGAACACCACCGTGGGATCCTCGGCGTCGGCGGCCGTCGGGAACGCTCTGAGCGCCGGCGGGGTCCCCATCAACTCGGGCAGCTCCTTGGGCTTTGGGGCTTTTGGCTACCCCGGGCTGGGCAGCGGCTACAGCCGGCCCTACCGGCGCTACAACGCCTCCCGCAGCGGCTTCTACGGGCCCTGCTGAGGAGAGAGGGGAGAGCGCAGCAGGAACGCTGAGCCCCGACCCGTCCCTGCAGCAGGACTGAGCTCACGGTTCTCGGATGCCACATGAGACACCCCCAGCCTGGAGTCAAAGCAGCTGTGGGAGTCGGGCGTCTCCCCAGGCCAGGCCTTTGCTTGCCTTTTGTTGTGCTTTAACTTCGTGTTTCTGATCAAATGTCTTGTCCTGCCTTTTGTTGTTGTTGTTGTTGTTTGTTTGTTTTTGTATTCGATAATAGGCAAAATATGAATTGCTAGCAATTGCTCTGCATGGCTGGATTAGCACAGGTCATTCGTCAATGAAGAAGGAAGATTTCCACTTGCTGAGTGCGTCGCTGAGAGGGGGATGAGTGGGTTCTGTCCTTACTGGACCATGGAAATGTATTCCTGACTTTTATGCTGCTTCCTCCCCCTTCCTCAACCCATTAAATTCGTGCTGCATCACCCTCTGAGTCTGCCTGGCCTTCTTTGCTCTCCCAGCCCCTTTTCCAGGGCCTTTGCAAGTCCCCACTTCCAGAAAAATGATTTCAGAGGAGAAGGAGGCAGATTCCAGTGGTGGAGAACTTTTAAAACCGAGCCCCAGACGCCCTGTCAGAGGCAGAAAGGGACCCTGCGATGGGTACCTCCTGCTGGGACACGGACAGGGGGTTTTTAAAGATGTGATACTTGGGAAAAGCCTTTCAAAAGAAAGGAGCTCAGCTCGGGGGAATGTGGAGGGAGAGCGGCAGGAGCTGGGGCAGGCTCTGGGCGCAGCCTGGAGCTGTTGGGGTGCAGCATCCCCCGGCAGCTGAGCTCACCCCTGGTGGGTCCGGGAGGGGAGGCACCGAAGGATGGGAAGTGTTTCTCCCTCTGGAATTTGCTGGGCTGGGAACCAAGCCTGGGACAAAGAGATTAAAGGACTAAAGTTTAAAGGATTTTTTTCAGTTCTAACCCTTTTCTGGGGCTGTTTGAAGCCGTTGTGTCGGGCAGAGCTGAGCTTTGTCAGGTGCCGCTTTGTTCCACCTGGATCGGGACAAAGGCGCTGTGTAGACACCGGAGCTTTGCTCCCTGAAGGAAGGAGGTTTGGAAAGCTTCCCCTGAAGGCTCCGGATGACTCAGCCTCCCGTCAGCCCATAAAACTCCTGATATCTCCGAAAAGTCTGGCTCAGAGTCTTTGTCTGCCTGGCCAGAGTGAGGCTGAGCTGTAATTAAAGATGCTGATGAAGTTGGACCGACTGCAGTCATTAGTGCTGAAATTAAAGGAGGCAAATGAAAGAATTAATAATTTTACGGAGGAGGTTTTCTTAATGAACACCCGAAGACAGTGGAAAGCTGGCAGTTTGATGTTCTATTACATGAGGAGCTTGGTCTGGATTAAATGTCTAATTTCATGTTTTTTGCCATCTCAACTGAAGCTGTTCCCTGATCAAAGGTGCTGAATTCCAAAAAGTCCACGGCTCCAAAGGGTTGTGGCTGAGGCACTGCTGAGAAGGTGCCTTGGACAGGTTCAGGTGGATATTCCTCAGGATAAAATTAATTTCCTTATTCTTGCAATTCCCGTCCCATGAACTGAACCAAACCCCTTCCCAGATTCCACAAAAACTCCCCTCAAAGCCGGGATGTTTCCTCCAAGCGTTCAGAAATCACATCAGAAGGGTCAAACTTTTCAAAATAAAATAAAAGACGACCCTCAAGCACCACTCCCCCCGCCTCCATCCCTGTCCCAAACGGCCTTTTTGGGTTAAAACTTGGTGCTGCAACAAGTAAAACACAATTCTGAGGGGGAAAAAAAAAAAAAAAAAAGGAAATCTGGGTGGGTTTGCAGTCAGTTAGAAAGAGATTCATTCATGGCTGCAGAAAGTGGGAATACCGTGTTAGGCAGAATGTTTTCTGCAGGGAAGGATTTTACTCTGAAGACCTGCAGCAACTTGGTCCCGTAGGAATAAAAAAATACCATGAGGCGTTGGGGTTTTTTTTGTTCGGAAATATTTGTTTGCCAGCGAAAATCCACTTCAGCACCAAATTCTGCAAAGCTGAAGGCAGGGCTGCAGCATCTCCTGGGTTTGTGGGGAGGACGGAAGAGGCAGGAAAGCTCTGGAGAGCTTTTCTGGCTTTCTGGGGTTGCCTGGAGCATCCCAGACATTCCTGCACCTTTTGTTACCCGGTGCCTGCGGGAATTGTGGGTTTGCTTTGCATTTGGCCGGGCTCCCAGCAGGGAAATTGATTTGTTTACTGTTGTTTATTATCCCGGCCGCAGATGAAACCCGTGACCCCACGAGGCCGCTTTCATCTCCTTGGTTTGCATCCATTAAATATTCCCGGCTCCACCGCGCCGACTCCACCTTCCCAAGTGGGGATGAGTCAAAATCCCATTTGTTTAGGACTTCTGGCGTTCCGGGCGCTGCCCCTGCCGCGGCAGCGAGAGTTTTGATTGGGAGTCCCGAGCAATTCCAGCCTCGATAAGCGCCCAGGAGATTTCAGATCGCTGCTCACCCCAAAGCTTCCGGCTCCTGGGAGGAAAAGAGGGAGCCAGACAGACAAGTTGGACTCAGGATCGCTTTTAGGAGCGTAATTTTGGGCTCTTTTTTATCGTCTCTGTAGCTTTGGATGAGCTGGTTTTCAAACCACAAGCTGCTCTTAGAATCAATAGAGAGTTATTGTTATCAAGGAAAGTCAGGGATTCGCGGGATGGTTTGGGTGGGAAGGGGCTTTAAAAACCATCTGAACCATGGGCAGGGTCACCTTCCATCATCCCAGGCTGCTCCGAGCCCCGTCCAGCCTGGATCTGGACACTTCCAGGGATCATGGGGCAGCCACAGCTTCTCTGGACACCCAAATTTTTAACATTCTGTGCGTGCAGTGAGGACTTCGGGAAAGTTCCATCCTGAGGGACAGGAGAGTTCCCATCCCTCGTGTCACTGGTGGGGGCCACCCCAAAGCGGGGACATCCAGCGACTGGCGGCTGGAATTGTGCAAAATTCCGATTTGTATTTCAAAGGCCAAGGTGGAAGGACTGGAGCTGGTGGTGGGGCAGTTTGAGGAATTCCACCGGGAATCGTGGCCACCCCCTTTGAAGCCCCGGCCATGTTCAAAGGGTCCGTCCCTGCCCGTTTGCTGATCATCCCCCGTTTGCATGTCTGAGTGGTCGAGGGAAATGTTTGGGGAACTTTGAAGACTTCTGCTCTTCAGAAGTCTCCAACCAGCGTTTATTTCCCAGGAGATGTCGGGGAAGATACTCCCAGCCCGGGGCTGATTTGCCTGTCTCTGCCTCGGAGATGAGACGCGAGGAGAGGCTGCAACGCTCAGCCCTGCCCTCCAGTCTGCTCCTGCACTGTCTGCAATTACTTTTTAATCTGGAAATTGCCTTTGAAAAGGAACTGGAATTGCTGCACGGAGATGCTCTCAGAGACGTGCAAAATGGAAGGCAGAATTGGCTTTCAAAGAGGGAAAAAATAATAATAATAAAAAAAGGAACAGGAGCATTACAAACAACTTGAAATAATTGCTATTAATTTGGGGGACAATTTTGCATAATAGCGCAAGGCCCAGCGGGGGAAAGTAATAATTTAGTGGCAGATGTAAAAGGGTTTGGAGTCTTTGATGACCCCAAAGATGAGCTTGGGCAAGGCTTTGAGCTGCCCCAAATTCCCAGGCGTCCCGCAGCTGACCTCAGTCGCTGTCCTGGGGTTTGATGTAGGGAGAAAGCCCAGCCTGGAGACTCCTGAGATGAAGGACTTGGACACTCAGTTCCCAAATTGTGCCTCGGACTCCACCAGAGGAGAGCAGTGGTTTAATAATAAAGGAATAGATCAGGTGCTGATCCTCTTTCATGCTCTCCGCTGAGTCAAGAAAAATAAAATCTCTTCCCTCAGATAATCCCATTTCACAGTACTTTTGAGAGTGGTGGAATTGAATCAGCTCTTAATGCATTCTATCAATTTTATTTCCTTTATTTTTTGACTCTCTCTCCCCCTGTTTGAGAGGACTCTGGTGAAATTCTGAGGCAGAAACAGAAATTTCTGCCCTTTTTCAGAGCGAGGTGCGCCAAAAACTTGTGCCCTCCGTGTGGAGGGAGGGGGGTTCCACAGGGAGGTTTCATTCATCTGTGTCACGGTTCCTTAGGATGCAAAAAAATTTCCTGAGTAACTCAGATGAATCAGCCTCCGAGCAGGAATTAACCGGGCTGGTGAGATTTGATGATAAAAGAAATTTCTCTCCGGAGGAATGCATCCATTACAGGGAGGAAGTGAAATCCAGGCAAGAAACACCAACAGAGAGGAAAAGTAAATCCCCAGCCAGGGGAATTTTGCATATGAGGAATCATTTGCAATCGGCTGCTAGCGAGCGTCAAGCACAATTTGTGTCCCAGGTCCTCGGGCTCTCTGGGCCGGGGTATAAAACCAGCCCGGCCAGAGGAGCTAAAACCACTCCTGCTTTATTCTCCTTGGAGAAAAGGGTAAGTCTTGATCTGCTTCCCATTTTCCAGGATCGTGTCCTTCTTCGTGTTTTATTTTTTCTGCTCTTTGTCCGTAGCAGTCCAAGGTTCGCGCTCTTTAAAATTGCCGGGGAGAGCTCGGAGCAGCTTTTTCCCCAGGGAGGGGAATTCTGTGAAGGGTGGAGGCTGCTGACCCCCGGCTTTTCTTCGTTTCTGTCACCCAAATCTTTCAGCTCCAGCGAGTTCCAAGCCTCTCCTGGGCGTTGCTCAGCAGCCGGGAGGGGATTTGGGGGATCTGAGCACAGCTTTTGGCTCTGGGAATGGAGCCATGAAATATTCGGGGCCGGAAGGGACCTCTGGAGACCTCCCAGAGCAGGTGGCACAGGAGAGCTTCCCAGCGGGTTTGGAGCGACTCTGGAGAGAGGGAGACACCAGGGCAGGAGGCTCTGAACATCTCCAAGGGAGATTCCCGGAATTCCCTGGCTCAGAGCATCCTGTGCCAGGGCCTCGCCACCCTCACGGTGAAATTCTGCTCCTCTTTTTTACTTGCTGAGGGATTTTTAAAATTATTCTCCTCTCTGTTTTGGGGCAGTTTTCCCTTGCTTTTGTGGCTGCCTGGTCTCTCACTTCCCCGCTCACTGCAGGGCTGCAGGAGGAGTGCGGTGGGGAAGGAGCGCTCGGAGCTGGAGCTGCCCTCTGCGGGGTGGAGAGGTCTGGGCTTCCCTGGAATCTCCAACTCTCCATCCCACTTCATCCCATTCCCCACGCAGCCCTTGCGCCCTCCGTCACCGCAACAGCTTAATTAGAATTTTTTTTTTTTTTTTTTTTTTTTTTTTTGGTAAAACTTAAGTTTAATAAAGAGATTACAAGAGAAAGAACTAAAGTAAAGGGTTAAACCGGCTGGGTGTTTAGCATTTAGCCAAAAGCACATTTTTCATTTTTGGAGGTATCTTTTAAATATATATATTTTTTTAAATTACATCAGCCTGTTGCATATTTATAGCCTATTATTCAAATTTACATATTTTTAAGGAAACTGTTTAGGGTGGTTGCTCTTTGGGGCTGCCTTTTTAGAGCATGTGCGGTTTTTTGGTTGTGGTTTTATTATTATTTTCAGTTTGGTCCATGCTTTCTTTAGGCGGCAGATGCTGATAGCAGCGTCTTCGTCATCGTGTTCACCGGGTGTTATCTCCATCACTTCACTCATAACTACATTAGCCACTACTACGTTTAAGTTTCTGTTAATGGCAGAAATAAAAGCGAAGTTGTTTTAGCATTATGCACGCAGCATTTGTTTTAATATTTGCGGGAAGCCAGCTTTACCGTACGTATTTACAACACTCGTGTTCCAGAATGAGGCTGAGCTGTAAATAAAGATGCTGATGAGGTTGGACCGACTGCAGCCATTAGCGGACTGAAATTAAAGGAGGCAAATGAAAGAATTAATAATTTCAAGGAGGAATTTTTCTTAGTAAACACCCGAAGACAGTGGAAAGCTGGCAGTTTGATGTTCTATTACAGGAGGAGCTTGGTCTGGATTAAATGTTTAATTTTTTTTTTTTTTTTCCGTCTCAACCGAAGCTCTCACGCCACAGCCATGTCCTGCTACGACCTCTGCTCCCCTGCATCCTGCGGCCCCACGCCGCTGGCCAACAGCTGCAATGAGCCCTGTGTCCGGCAGTGCCAGGACTCCACCTACGTGATCCAGCCCTCGCCCGTGGTGGTCACCCTGCCCGGGCCCATCCTCAGCTCCTTCCCGCAGAACACCGCCGTGGGATCCTCGGCCTCCGCGGCCGTCGGGGATGCTCTGAGCGCCGGCGGGGTCCCCATCAGCTCGGGCAGCTCCTCCGGGCTCTCTGCTTTGGGGTTCTCCGCTTTGGGGGGGCTTTACGGCAGGTCCAGCCGGCGCTCCAACCGCTGTGGGCCCTGAGGAAGGCTCGGCGTGGAATGAGCAGGAGATGGAAAGCGCGACGCCGATGCAGGACCGAGCCGGTGCCCTCTCGCTTGCTGACCCCTCGCAGCTTTGCCCTGAGCTCACGGGGCCGCAGGAGCTTGGACTTCCCCATCCGATGCCTTTCTGTGCCGTCAGGGAGGTGAAAGACGTCGCTGGATTGTCGCTGGGTGTCCAGCTGTAAAGCTGCCTCGATATGGGTGGTTCATTTTAATCTGTGTTCAACCCTTCTGCTTCCTTATGCCATGTATATTTTTTTTTTAATTCCTCTTCTTGCTCATTAAATAGATGGTGCATCACAATTTGTGGTTTGAAGTGTTCCTCTTCTTTCTCTTTCTCTCTGGAGCCTTCTCTGGGTCAAATTTACCTGTGCATGAGTTGCGAGTACCAAGCAGAGCTGTATTTAAGTTATACCACACTAATTACTGAGGAGTTAATAACAGATAAATATAAACAATGAGTAATTTTTTTTTTTTTTCCTTTTGTCTCATTTCTGGAAGAACAATTTGAAATAATCACTCCTGGCTGGCAGCAAATGGGGGGAAAGATGTGGGAAAGCTAAAGCTGCTTTGCTGACAAAACTTTATTTAATTTATTCCCAACATCCCATCTAAATTAATTCTAAACATCTTCTCCATAAATTCGACCTCATTCCCCCTTGCCCTGTCCCTCCGGGCCCTTGGAAAGAATTTCTTCCCGTATTTCTTGTCGCCTCATTCAGGCACTGGAAGGTGAGATCAGGTCACCCCGAAGCTTCTCGTCCTCAGGCGGACCAAACCCCGGCAGAACATTTAAAACGCAGCGAACAAAATGAAAACTTCAATTTCGTTCTCCCTTTGTTGTCCTGCGATCTTAAAAGCTCTGCAATTACATCTTAATTGCTTGTTAAACGAAGTGGTGATTGAGGACCTGTCGGGTGTCACCAGGAGTCCTCGGAGCAAAAACAATTACTCAGAACCTCGGGGAAAATAATGACGGACAAATTGCTAAACAAACATTCCTGGCCGTGGTGCTAAGATCCCCAATTAAATTCCCATTCCGTGTTTTAAAGGGATGGAGCGGGGCAGATCCTGCGAAAAGGAACGCTCGCAGTACGCCCGGGAGTTTTGCTCCCAGAGGTAAAAATAAAGGACAAATGAGAACCAGAGAGGCTTTTGTGCAGCAC
>JANEHK010000861.1:0-17169 GCA_025960845.1 Tachycineta bicolor | reverse complement strand
GGGGCAGCGGGAGGCTCCTGGCGCAGAGCGGGCGGGCATCAGGGCGGTTCCGCTGGCTTTCGGTGCCAGCCCAACCCGCTGTGTTCTCTTGCAGTGGCTGATATCACAGCAGGTATCCTTTTCCCGGGATCCAGCCGGGGCTCCGAGCTCGGAACAACTCCAAGGAAACTCCCAGGACACCTTCAAGGGCCCGGGGGCGGGGGCACGGAGTGGGTGTTCTTGATCCGCTTCATCGCTGCTTTCACGGAACCACGGGCTTTGGCTTGGGAGGGACCTTAAACCTCATCTCAGCCCAAGTTTCCCGAGCGCTTTTGGAGGTTTTGCTGCTGTTTCCCACCCAGATTTTGTTGTTCCCTTAACCCCAGTGCCAGATCCCGCAGTTTGAAGATGTGAAGTTTGAGGCAGCCAGTTTGCTGTCGGAGCTCTACTGCCAGGAGGTGAGAGGAGCCCCCACAGCCCTCTGTGCCCTTTTCAGTTCGGGTTTGGAGTGGGATGTTCCCGTTAAAAATCAGATCTCTGGGATGAGAGGCTCTTTCCTTCCTTGTTGAGGAAGTTCCTGCTGGAGTTGTTACAAGCCTTTCCCACCGCAGAAGGGTTTTGCTTGGCCAAAGACATTTTTTAGTTTTCGTTAAATAAATGCTGATTTTAGGGGAGGGAGGGAGGGAAGCAAATCCAGTGTTTTCCTCAGGATTTTGGAGTCCTGGGGTGGTCTGGGTTGGAAGGGGCCTGAAGGCTCCTCCTGTTCCATGGGAAGATCAGCTTCCCCCATCCCAGGGTGCTCCAGCCTGGACAATTCCCGGGATGGGGCAGCCCCAGCTGCTCTGGGACTTCTGTCCCAGCCCTGTCCCGCCCTCCCAGGGAGGAATTCCATCCCAGAACCCCATCACAGGGGAACCTGGGGAGGCATTCGCTGTGTGCTGTCCCTCCATTCCTTATCCAAGGATTCCCTTTCCGTGTTTGCGGCTCCCTCATTGGAAATCCCCAATATCCGGGATTTTGCGTTGGTTTCTGTGCTGATTTCCTCCAAAATCATTTCCTGGGGTTTTGAATCCCGATATCCTGGAATGGTTTGGATTGGAAAATCCCATCCAATCCCCCCCTGTCCCATGCAAAATCCCAAAATCCTGCATTTCCCCAATCCCATCCAGCCCCACCTTGGGCATTCCAAGGGCGGGGCGGCTCCAGGCTTCTCCCGTTTTATTTTTATTGCTTCCAACGCTTTGCTGCCTCTCTCCCGACCCTCCCCGAGGGGCTCAGCGGGATTTCCAAGGAGTCTCCGGGCCGGGGAATCCCAGGACCCCGGGTTTGTGTTGACTGGGGGCGTTTGTGTTGCAGAATTCCGTGGACACGGCCAAGCCCCTGCTGCGCAAAGCCATCCAGATCTCCCAGCAAACTCCCTACTGGCACTGCAGGCTGCTCTTCCAGCTGGCCGTGAGTCCTTGGGAAAATCCTGGGGAAATCCTCTGTTCCCAATAAAAACAGCGTGGAACTCTTTCCTTCTCTCATTCCCTAAAAAAACGCTGTCAGTGGATGCTTTTTGTCCCTTTATCCCCTGAAAATTTGCTGTTAACGGAGAGGGAAAAGGCAAATCTGGCTGGGAATTGGTGTTGGAAGCCTCTGGATTGGATCAAGGAACCAGCCAGGGTCACCCTGTGGGAATTAGGGACCTGGAATTCCACGGATGGAGTGAAAAATCCATTCTGGGGCCTGCAGGGAGAGCAAATCCTGCTGGGACTGGAGGTGTTGGTGGTTTGTGTTTCATTAGGGATGTGGGGTGGGAGAAGGAGAGGGGAAAGGAGTCCAAGGGAAAGGAATCCAAGGGAAATTCTTTTTCCTGATCTGGAATATGCTCCTAAATATTTAAAAGTTAAAAATGTTTAATTTTTAATTTCCCGGGAGTTGAGGAATGTTTAATTTTCAGTTCATCCTGAGGATTTAGAAGCTTTTTCCCTCCTTGGCGCTTCCCATTCTCCCCTGATTTCCCATTTCCTCGGAGCCCGTTCCTGAATTCTTCCTGAATTCCCCCCTGAGTTTGGGAGAGGGATAAAATTTGGGAGCACGCCTTGGAGGCTCCTCTTGCTGGGAGAACTCTCGTTCCAGTGTGACAGTCCCTCCCTGGGTTTTTTGGGGTCTGATCAGCGCTGGATTTTCACCCTTTGCAGGATCTGCCTCCAAGTTTTAACCATTTCCTCATTAATTAAGGGTTTCAAAGGAAAAAAAAAAATCCTTCCAGGCTCAGACAAATCCTTGGGAATGCCACCGATTTCTTTGGAAAGCAGCTCTAAAACCCCTTCAAGAGCAGGAATCTGTAAACCCAGGGATAATGGCGTTTCCTTGGCATTCGTGGAGCACATCCCGAGTTTTCCTGGATTGTTTTTTTCCCGTTTCAGCAACTGCACACCCTGGAGAAGGATCTGGTGTCGGCCTGCGACCTGCTGGGCGTGGGCGCGGAGTACGCGCGCGTGGTGGGCTCCGAGTACACCAGGTGACGGCGGGGGGCTCCTGCCCCGAATTCCATGGGAATTCCATGGGGGTTCCTGCCTCGAACTCCATGGGGGTTCCTGCCCCAAATTCCATGGGAATTCCTGCCCCGAATTCCGTGGGAATTCCTGCCTCAAACTCCATGGTGGCTCCTGCCTCGAACTCCATGGGAATTCCTGCCCCGAATTCCATGGGGGTTCCTGCCTCAAACTCCATGGGGGTTCCTGCCCCGAATTCCATGGGAATTCCTGCCTCGAATTCCATGGGAATTCCTGCCTCAAACTCCATGGGGGTTCCTGCCTCGAACTCCATGGGAATTCCTGCCTCGAATTCCATGGGAATTCCTGCCTCAAACTCCATGCGGGTTCCTGCCTCGAATTCCATGGGAATTCCTGCCTCAAACTCCATGGGAGTTCCTGCCTCAAATTCCATGGGAATTCCTGCCTCAAATTCCATGGGAGTTCCTGCCTCAAACTCCATGGGAATTCCTGCCCCAGTGCCTTGGGAATTCCTGCCTCGAATTCCATGGGGGTTCCTGCCTCGAATTCCATGGGGGTTCCTGCCTCAAATTCCCTGGAAATTCCTGCTGGATCCCCTGGGAATGCCTGCTTTAAATTCCGTGGGAATTCCTGCCCAGTTTCCCTGGGATTTCCTGCCTGAATGCCCTAGAATTTCTTCCTTGAGTCCCCTGGAATTCCCTGCTGGAATTCCTGGGATTTCATCCCTGAGTTCCCTGGGAATTCCTCTATCAGCTCCCTTAGTCCTGTTTTTTTCCCTGTTTTCAGAGGGAGAAAAAGACAAATTTTTAATTTTTTCCTGATGTTTTTTTTGGTTTGGGGTTGTTTGTTTTTTGGTGGTGTTTTGTTGTTGTTGTTGTTGTGTTTATTTGTTTGTTTGTTTTTGTGGATCAGGGAATTTCTTTTGGAATTTAACTTAATTTTCTCTTCATTCCAGAGCCCTCTTTCTGCTCAGCAAGGGGATGGTGAGTTGGAAGTAGTTTTAAATAAATGTATTATTTCCCCTTTAATTGTAAATTCCAGAGGATTTTTTTTGGGGGGGGATAAGCAGGATTCTTACGGATAAATTCAGCTTTTTCTGGGGAAAATAAAAGGATCGTTGCAAATTTTCACTGGAGGGGTGGAAAAGCTGAGGGGGGGCTGAAAGTGCTTGTGGGAATCAGGTGAATATTCCCATCCCAGCTCCTGGAATGATAGAATCCATGGAATTGTTTGGCTTGGAAGAGCCTTGCCCTATCCCAGGCCGCTCCCAGGGACGAAGCCAGGCGCGTTTCCCGCGGGGAGTCGCCGTTCCCCAAGCGTTTATCCTGGGAGACAGCGGGCTTTTCCTTGGATTGCAGCTGCTGCTGATGGAGAGGAAGCTGCAGGAGGTGCACCCGCTGCTGACGCTGTGCGGGCAGATCGTGGAGAACTGGCAGGGAAACCCCATCCAGAAGGAATCGCTCAGGGTCTTCTTCCTGGTGCTGCAGGTCACGCATTACCTGGACGCCGGCCAGGTACGTCCCGGGATTTGGGATTTGGGATTTGGGATCGGGATAGGCCCCAGAAATGCGCCCTGGGGGGATTTGGGGGACTTCTGAAATAATGGAAGTGAACTCCTGGCGGTTTTAATCCGGAGTTGAAGGAAGAGTGAGGAAATTACCTGAGTTTGGAGATGATGTCCACGGTGGTTTTAGATCCACGGTGGTCTCCTGGCGCGTTGGAGGGGATAACGGGAATTTCTTGGGGGGGAATTTTGGGAAAATTTTAAGCATCTTTTGCTGCCCTTCACCACCGGGAAGTGCTGAGCGTCGTCAATCCTAAATCAACCCCAACCCCCCGGACACAGGAATTCCCAGTCCCATGGACACAGAATTCCCAACCCCCTGGACACAGGAATTCCCAACCCCCTGGACACAGGAATTCCCAACCCCTTGGACACAGGAATTCCCAACCCCTTGGGCACAGGAATTCCCAACCCTTTGGACACAGGAATTCCCAACCCCCTGGACACAGGAATTCCCAACCCCTTGGGCACAGGAATTCCCAGTCCCATGGACACAGGAATTCCCAACCCCTTGGGCACAGGAATTCCCAACCCCTTGGGCACAGGAATTCCCAACCCCCTGGACACAGGAATTCCCAGTCCCATGGACACAGGAATTCCCAGTCCCCTGGACACAGGAATTCCCAGTCCCATGGACACAGAATTCCCAACCCCTTGGGCACAGGAATTCCCAACCCCTGGGAAGCGGTTTCCCCTGTCCCAGAGAGTTCTAGCACTGGGAATGTGAGGCATTCCGGCTGGGAACGTTTCCCAGCAGGTGAAGAGCGTGAAGCCGTGCCCAACCCCAAACCCTGAACCAGCCCTTAAACACAGGAATTCCCAAGCCCTTGGACACAGGAATTCCCAAGCCCTGGGAAGTGGTCTCCCCTCTCCCAGAGCATTCCAGCCCCGGGAATGTGAGGCATTCCATCTGGGAATGCGAGGCATTCCATCTGGGAATGTGAGGCATTCCGCTGGGAACGTTCCCGGCAGGTGAAGAGCGTGAAGCCGTGCCTGAAGCAGCTGCAGCAGTGCATCCAGACCATCTCCACGCTGCACGACGACGAGATCCTGCCCAGCAACCCCGCTGACCTCTTCCACTGGCTGCCCAAGGAGCACATGTGTGTGCTGGTCTACCTGGTGAGCGCTCCTCATTAGCGCCGGCTGCTAATTGACGAGGGTTAATTAATTGTTGGGGGGGTTTGCCGTTGCTTTGTGGTGGTGTTGATTTTTCCCCCCCTCAGCGCCCATGGGGTGATGGTGAGGGGGAAAATTCGGTGTGTGAGGAGATTCCGGGCTGGAAATGGAGATTAATTAATCAGTGATTAATTAATTGGTGAACTAATACCTGAGTCAGAAAGGACACGGAGTCACTTGTGCAAAGCAGAGCCGCTTTGGCTTAAGTTCATCAGCACGAGGAGAGCTGGACCTGGAGTTGCTGAAGGATTTATTTCCGTTTCTTGGAGATGATTCCAATCTGTAAACGATGTTAAAAATCTGGGATTTGTGGAATTCTGTGAATTCCCAGCCCTTCCCTCTCTGCACGGATAAATTCTGGGAATCAGGGGGTGGTTGGGGTTGGAAGGAACTTAAAAATCATCCAATCACCCTGTCAGTCACACCTCCCCCTGCCCTGGGTGCTCCAAAGCTTTCCAGGGACGAGAATTCCATCCCGGGGGAATTCCGGGGTGGATAACCCTTGCTGTGCTCCCCTGCAGGTGACAGTGATGCATTCCATGCAGGCAGGATACCTGGAGAAGGCTCAGAAGTACACGGACAAGGCCCTCATGCAGCTGGAGAAGCTCAAAAGTAAGGGGAAAGGGGTTGGAATTCAGCTGGAATCCAGGAAGATCCTGGAAAATCCCATTGTTTATTCCCCATTTAAACCCGCCCCACAGCCTTGTTGAGCTGCCGCGTCAGCCTAAGACTAAAACTGAGATTAAATCCTGATTTTTAAGGCCGGGTGGCGGCTTTGGAGTACAAAAATCCAACTTTTGGGGTCGTTTGGTTTGTTGGCCTGTTTGTTTTTGACGGGATTTGAAGCATTCCTTAAACCCCTGATGGAATTGCTCCTGTTCCTCCGCAGTGCTGGA
Organism: Tachycineta bicolor; assembly: GCA_025960845.1. Taxonomy (NCBI): domain Eukaryota; kingdom Metazoa; phylum Chordata; class Aves; order Passeriformes; family Hirundinidae; genus Tachycineta; species Tachycineta bicolor. The sequence continues at coordinate 11,053 of JANEHK010000861.1, read as the reverse complement.
CTGCAGCCCCATCCTGTCCTCGTTCCAAGTGATTTTGCTGGAGCACATCATCATGTGCAGGCTGGTCACGGGCCACAAAGCCACGGCCCTGCAGGAGGTAACGCGGGGATTCCGGCGCTCCCAGAAAAAATGGGAATATTCTGCTGGAGCAGCCTTTGGAACGTGGGAGCTGCAGTTCTGGGCTCGGGCGGGAATTGCTGCTGGAATATTCGTGGGCGCAGTCAGGCTTGGCGGTGCTCAGGGCTTGGAAAAGGTGGGGTTGGCTCCTCTTAAATTTTTATTTAAGGACACTTTGGAATTGGTCATGGGATAATGGATAACTGATTTGATTGACACCTTCCTGCTGGGAATTCCAGGCTGATTCCTGCGGGTTTTTTCCTTTCCATCCATTCCAGAGTGCCTCCTGCCTCTGTCTTCTCCTGTTGTTTCCCAGTTTTTAACATTCCTGCTTTTCCTCCTCTTTCCTGGTTGATTCGTGTTGTTCCAGAGGAAATTGGATTTTTTTTCCCCATTTTTCCGATCATTTTAAAATCCTGGGAATCCAGTCCCTGCTGTCAGCTTTGCTGGGAATGTGCTGGGAATGGGGAGGGATTCAGGCTCCTGCTTCTGGCTCCTGAAACTCATCCCAATCCCAGCTTTTGGAAGGTTTTATCCCACTTTTCCTGGAAAACCTGCGGCCTCTCAGGAGGCATCTGTGGCTGTGAATTCCAGGGGGTGGAGGAAACCATTCCAAACCAGCTGGAACGTGGGAGGAATGTGAGGAAATCCCTTCTCCCGTGCTGGAAGCACATCCAGCCTCCCCTTTGCCCAGGGTTTGGGATCCTGGAGCCGATCCCTGGATGCGTGAGGGGCGCAAGGAGCAGGATGTAGAGCAGGAAATGGTGGGGAAGAGCCAAAAACCGGGAATTCCCTTCTTCCCCAGATTTCCCAGGTCTGCCAGCTGTGCCAGCAGTCTCCCAGGCTCTTCTCCAACCACGCTGCCCAGCTGCACACGCTCCTGGTGAGTTTTTGGGATGGAACCTGGGAATTCCGGAGGGGAGATTCCCCTGGGAATACAAGGTCTGCATCATCCACGGCTGGGGGCCGGGCTCATTCCCCATTCCCACCTTAAACCCCTTGGGAAAAACAATTCCAGGATGGTTTGGGTGGGCAGGGGCACCTCCCACTGCCCCAAGTTGCTGCAGCAAATCCCACTTTTCTGTGGAGAAAATTCCTGGATTTGGCTTTTCCTGGGAATTTTTTCCATCCCGGCCTTGTCTGGCAGCAGCTCCTTCAGGAGGGGAGCGGGAATTTGGGAGGAATCCGCTGGCAAAAGAGAAATCCAGGGCTTTCAACTGACTGTGCCCACTGGAGGGGTTTTTTTTGTGGGAATCGTGGAAGAGTTTTTGTTGGGAATGCTGAGTTTTCCATGATTTTAAGAAAGATTTTTTAGCTAAATTAAGCTTTTTTATTTTCCCATGAATAACTTATTTTAAAGGACGTTTTGTAGAAACTCCTCATTCTCCCCACACCCGAGACCCATTGATCCCTTTTTCCTGCTGTTATCTCAATATTTCCGTGGGTTGGGAATGTTTGGGGCTGCATTCCCAAAAATACCGCTTCTTTTCCAGGGTCTCTACTGCATCTCCGTCAACTGCATGGACAATGCAGAAGCACAATTCACTACAGCACTGAGGGTGAGGGTTTATTCCCAAATTTTCTTCTGGAAACACGGGAATGGGCCTTGGGGACGGCGGCGTGGGTTTGGGATGGAAACCGTCCTCAGTCCTGTTACTCAGGAATTCTTTCCCTTGGATCGGGGTGGGGATTTGCCACAGCAGAACGTCAGCAGGGGTTTTTTTGTGGCCGTAAGGGAAAGGCTGGAATATTTGGGAATTGTCTCTTTTCCAGCTCACAACCCACCAGGAGCTGTGGGCGTTCATTGTCACCAACCTGGCCAGCGTCTACATCCGGGAGGGGAACCGGCACCAGGAGGTGAGCTGGGAGCGGCCGCATCCCGCTGTGCCCGGGAGAATTCCGGGATTGGCCGGGGAGAGAGCCGAGCGTTCCCTGGGGAGAGAGCCGAGCGTTCCCTGGGGAGAGAGCCGAGTGTTCCCTGGGGACAAATCCGAGCGTTCCCTGGGGAGAGAGCCGAGTGTTCCCCGGGGAGAGCTGAGTGTTCTCTGGGGACAAATCCGAGTGTTCCCCGGGGAGAATTCCCAGGATTCCCTGGGGAGAGAGCCGAGTGTTCTCTGGGGAGAATTCCCAGGATTCACCAGTGAGAAATCTGAGTGTTCCCTGGGGAGAATTCCTGGGGGAGAGATCCGAGTGTTCCCTGGGGAGAGAGCCGAGTGTTCCCTGGGGAGAATTCCCAGGATTCTCTGGGGAGAGATCCGAGTGTTCTCTGGGGAGAATTCCTGGGGGAGAGATCCGAGTGTTCTCTGGGAAGAATTCCTGGGGGAGAGATCCGAGTGTTCTCTGGGGAAAATTCCCAGCATTTGCTGGGGACAAATCCGAGTGTTCTCTGGGGAGAATTCCCAGGATTCGCTGGTGAGAAATCCCACTTTTCTGTGGAGAAAATTCCCAGGATTTGCCTTTTCCCGGGCATTTTTGCCATCAGAACCTTGCTGGCTGCAGCTCCTTCATGAGGGCAGTGAGAAATCCAAGTTTTCTGTGGAGGAAATTCCTGGGATTTGCTTTTTCCTGGGTATTTCTGCTCTCAGGGCCTTGCTGGCAGCAGCTCCTTCATGAGGGCAGTGGGAATTTGTGAGGAATCAACTGGAAAACTCCAGAAAGAAGTTCTGGAGCAGAATTTTCTGGACGATTCCCACAATTTTTCCCACCCTTACTCTCGAATCCCACCTTCCTGTGGAGAAAATTCCTGGGATTTGGTTTTTCCTTGGCATTTTTGCCATCAGGGCCTTGCTGGCAGCAGCTCCTCAATCAGAGGGATGGGAATTCCTGAGAAATCAGCTGGAAAACTCCAAATATTCTGAATTATTCCCAGAATTCTTCTCAGGGGAATGGGGTTTGACTCTGCCATCTCTCATTCAACCCCTTGGCCTCATTTTCCATTATTTTCCATCCATTTTCCATAATTTTCCATAATTTTCCATTATTTTCCATAATTTTCCATATCCATGAGTTTCAGGGAATCACAGAAATAACAAAAACAAAGGATTTGCTCCTGAGTTTTGCTGTTTTATTCCCAAAATTCCTCATTTTCGCCCTCTCAGAGCCCTCAGGGATTTGTCTTGCCAAGATTCTCCACAGGAATTTCGCTTCCTGCGCACAAAAATATCCTTAAAATCTGTGAATTCTTTAATTAAATTCTGGTTTTAATTAAACCTGATAACAAAATCATTATCAGATGCACCAGCTCCAAGTTTTCCGTGGGAATACAATTATTATCCAGGAAATTCTATGGAATTGAGGAGATTTGGGGTAAAAGCTGATTTTTGGGATCAAAACGAGCCCAAAACTCCCAGCATTGGGACGAATTGGGGGTGGTTTGGGTGGAATTTCACTGCTTTGGTGCCGATTTTTCCTCGGAAAATCAATTTTCCCGTGCCGATTCCCTGTTCCTCTCCCGTTTTCCAGCTCTACAGTTTGCTGGAAAGGATAAATCCCGACCACAACTTCCCAGTGAGGTGAGAATTCCCGCAAATCCCCGCGCTCCGGGCTGGGAACGCCGCACTCCCAGCGGGATTTCCAAGGAATCAGGGGATAGAAAAATCCGAGCTGATTCCCGGGGAGGAGCTGGGATGGGGCTGGAGCGGAAGGCTGGATTTGGGTGGAATTCCTGGGAATTGCGGCGATCCTGAGGTGTCCACGCTGGGTCCCCACAGCTCCCACTGTCTCCGGGCCGCAGCGTTTTACATCCGAGGGCTCTTCTCCTTCTTCCAGGGGAGGTACAACGAGGCCAAGTGAGTCCAAACCCCGCGGGAAAACGTGGGGAAAATGTGGGGAAAATGAGGGGAAAATGTGGGGAAAATGAGGGGAAAATGTGGGAAAAATATGGGGAAAATGAGGGGAAAATGAGGGAAAGATGTGGGAAAAATGAGGGAAAAATATGGGAAAAATGAGGGAAATTTATGGAGGGAAAATGAGGGAAAATTGTGGGGAAATTGTGGGAAAAATATGGGGAAAATGAGGGAAAGATGAGGGAAAAATATGGGAAAAATGAGGGAAATTTATGGGGGGAAAATACCAGGAAAAATGAGGGAAAGATGTGGGAAAAATGAGGGAAAAATATGGGAAAAAAGGGAAATTTATGGGGGAAAAATGTGGGGAAAATGGGAGAAAAATGTGGGGAAATTGTGGGGAAAATATGGGGAAAATGTGGGAAAAATATGGGGAAAATATGAGGAAAATGAGGGAAATTTATGGGGGGAAAATGTGGGGAAAATATGGGGAAAAATGTGGGGAAAATATGGAGGAAATGAGGGAAAAGTACGGAGAAAATGAGGGAAAGATATGGCGGAAAATATGGGGAAAAGTGGGGGAAATGAGGGAAAACCCCATCAGGCTCTTGAGGGATGGGAATGGGAATGGGAATGGGAATGCCAAGGCTCGGTTTGCACCCAATTCCCGTGGATTTCTCCTGGATTAGCTGGGAGGGAAGAGCACAGGGAAGTGCCGGGGGTTGAGCTCTTTCCTTGGGAATCATTTCCTGCAGTCCTTGGGAATCTTGGGAATGTTATTCCCTGCAATCCCAAGGAATTGTTGGGAATCTTGGGATCTTATTCCCTTCAATCCTAAGGAGTCCTTGGGAATGTTATTCCCTGCAATCCTTGGGAATCTTGGAATTTTTTTCCCTGGAACCCCAAGGAATCTGTGAGAATTTTGGGACTCAAAATCCTTGGGAATCTTGGGGATTTTACTGCGTTTAATTCCCGGGAATCCTTGGGAATCTCATTCCCTGCAATCCCGAGGAATCCTTGGGAATCTCGCCCCTCTCATTCCTTTCCGTCCCGAGGAACTCCCATCCATTCAAGCCATTTATCCCAACTCCTGCCATTTCCCCTGGGCCGGGGATGGTTCCAGGATTCCCGGGGATGATTCCAGGATTCCCAGGGAGGTCTCAGATCCCGCTTTTTCCCGTTTTTCCCAGGCGTTTTTTGCGGGAGACGCTGAAGATGTCGAACGCCGAGGACCTGAACCGCCTGACGGCGTGCTCCCTGGTGCTGCTGGGCCACATCTTCTACGTGCTGGGCAACCACAGGGTGATTCCCGAATCCCACAGCTCCCGGGAGCGGCGGGAGGCGCGTGGGAAAAACGGGGGCGCGGTTTGAAGCGGTTTTTCCAAAGCGGCGTCGCATCCAGAGTTGGGGTTTTTCTTCCCTCTGGAGCGTGGCGGGATTTGGGGTTTTGTGGGGTTTTGGGGAGTGGTGGGGTTGGGATCTGTTCTGGAAGGAGCCGGGCTGTAATTCCTGGGAAAAAAATACGGGAAAAGGGGAGAGTGTCATTGTGAAGTGGATTGGGTTGGCAGAACTCCCTGGGAATTCCCGTGGTGGGATTTTTCCCAATCCAGAATTCCAGAATGGAGCTTTGGGAGGTCCCACCCTGCCCTTGATTTATTCCCTGCAATCCCAGGGAATCCTTGGGAATTTGGGGATTCGATTCCCTTCCACACCAAGAATTCCTTGGGAATTTGGGGATTTTGTTCCCTTCGGTCCCAAGAAATCCTTGGGAATCTTGAGCATTTTATTCCCTCCCAAGGGACTCAAAGAGAACAACAAAAATCCAATTCCCCACCGGAAGTTTTCCACCTTTTCCAGTCAATCCGTGCTGGAAAGGGCAGGAAGATCCCAATTTTCCCGTTTTTTTCCCTAGGAAAGCAACAACATGGTGGTGCCAGCCATGCAGCTGGCCAGCAAGATCCCGGACATGTCGGTGCAGCTCTGGTCCTCGGCCCTGCTCCGGGGTAATCCGGGATCGGGAGAGAGCAGTGACCTGGGATCATGGATTATCCTGGAAAAGTGGGAGAGGGCCCCTGGGGGCGTGGGAATTACAGGGAGAACCCGGAGCTGATCCCAGGCTGGGAATGTGCAGCTCCGGGAGCTGATCCCAGGCTGGGAATGTGCAGCTCCAGGAGCTGATCCCAGGGTGGGAATGTGCAGCTCCGGGAGCTGATCCCAGGCTGGGAATGTGCAGCTCCGGGAGCTGATCCCAGGCTGGGAATGTGCAGCTCCGGGAGCTGATCCCAGGCTGGGAATGTGCAGCTCCGGGAGCTGATCCCAGGGTGGGAAGGGGCTCTGGGAGAGCTGGAGAGGGTTTGGGATAAGGGATGGACTTCCAGGACACAGGGAGTGGATTTAAACTGGGAATGGGGATTTTGGGAAGGAATTCCTGGCTGGGAGGGTGGGAGGCAGGGAATGGGATGGAATCCCAAAAAATTCCTTTGGAAGAGGGAAGAATTTGGGATCTCTGTGGAGTTTTTGGGGCAGATTTTGCTTCCAATTTAGGCAGTTTTTGGATTTTATTCCCTGCAATCCTGAGGAATTATTGGGAATTTTATTCCCTTGCACACTAAGGCATCCTTGGGCATCCATTTCCCTACGATTCCAAGGAATCTTTGGGAATGTTGGGAATTGATTCCCTGCGATCCTGGGGGATCCCTGGGAATTTCAGGCCTCCTACTCCCCTGCACACGGAGGAATCCCTGGGGATCTGGGGGCTCCCCTTCCCTCCCATCCCGGGGAATTCCCGTTTTTCCCGAGGCCGTGGGGTCAGGCCGAATTCCCGTTTCTCCCGGCGCTTGCAGACCTGAACAAGGCGTGCGGGAACGCCATGGACGCGCACGAGGCGGCGCAGATGCACCAGAACTTCTCGCAGCAGCTGCTGCAGGATCACATCGAGGCCTGCAGCCTCCCGGAGCACAACCTCATCACGGTCAGCGCCGCCGGAGCCCCGGCGTCCCCAGGGAGACGTCCTGGTCCTCATCCTGGTCCTTGTCCTGGTCCTGGTCCTCATCCTGATCCTCATCCTGGTCCTTGTCCTTGTCCTGGTCCTCATCCTGATCCTTGTCCTGGTCCTCATCCTGGTCCTTGTCCTGATTGTGGTCCTGATCCTGATCCTCATCCTGATCCTCATCCTGGTCCTTGTCCTGGTCCTTGTCCTGGTCCTGGTCCTGGTCCTCATCCTGGTCCTGGTCCTGGTCCTGGTCCTCATCCTCATCCTGATCCTGGTCCTCATCCTGGTCCTGATCCTGGTCATCCTCATCCCCATCCTCATCCTGATCCGATCTGCCTGTCCCTCTGTCCCTGTGTCCCTGCTCCTGTCCCTGTCCCTGTCCCTGCTCCAGGGCTTCTCCTCCCGCCCCAGAAGGGAATCTTCCCCCCTCGAAACGGAATTCTTGGCACCCCCAAAATGAAATTTTCTCGCTCCAGAATTGAAATTCCTGACCTCAAAGTTGAATTTTCTGCCCCAAAATTGACTTTTTCGTGCTCCCAAACTGAATTTTTCGTTCCAAAATTGAATTTTCCACTGGCTTTGAAATTAAAAAAAACCCAAAAACCTGGCAAGGCAAATCCCAGCGGGATGTGGGGTTGGAATTTGGGATTCCCTGGGGACAGGGAGGATCTTCCTGGGAATTTTTCAATCCCAAGGGAACTTCCCGTGAATTTTTCCCAGGTTTCTGATCCCGTTTTTCCCTTGCAGTGGACGGACGGACCCCCCCCAGTGCAGTTCCAGGCCCAGAACGGCCCCACCACCAGCCTGGCCAGCCTGCTGTGAGCTCCGGAAAAACCCGGGAAGAACCTGGGAAAAACCCGGGAAAAACCCGGGAAAAACTCCGGGAAAAACCCGGGACATCCACCGACAACATCCCGGGGGGGAAAAACAAACAAACAAAGCAAAAAGCGTCAAAAACTCGGGAAAAGAAACAAAAAACAAATCCACGGAAAAGCTTCGGAATTCCCTCCGGCAGCGAGAGAAAAGCAGGAATTGCCCAGGAATTTCCAGAGGCTCCGGAGCTGCTTTTCCAGGTGGGAAGGTCCAGGTGAATCCCAAGGTTTGATCCTGGCGGGAATTCCCGGGAAAGGCTCGGAATTCCGGCGGGAAGCTCGGAATCCTTGGGGATAAAAGGGGATGAGGAGATCACGGATTGGATTCCCGGCTGGAATTCCGGGATTTCCTGGGATATCCCTCCCATGACCACAGCTCTGCCCACGCCTTTGGCATTGGGAAAAATCAGGAATTTTTCCTGCTGATCCCAGATTTTTCCAGCCTGAAGGCATCTGTGCCTTAAGGATTCCCAAATCCCGGGATTCCATCCGGATCGGCCTCACCCAGAGGTTCGGGATGAAATTCCAGCCTTGCCCTTGGCACTAAATTCCCTTCTCCAGGTTTTTTTCCAGTTTTCCAGGTTTTTTTCCAAGTTTTTTTCCAGGTTAAATTCCCTGTTTTATCCCAGTTTTTTTCTTTGTTTTGGATTTTCCAGCGGAATTCTCCCAGAAATCTGGGAATGCTGAACCCCAGGAAAAAAGCTGGAAGTTTTTCCAGGATTCCAGCAGTGCCTGGGGTGGAATGGAGTTGTTTCTCCCGCTTGGAATTTCTCTGGATTTTTTGGTCCCATTCCCAAAAATTTGGTTTTTCCCTTTTTTTTTTTTTTTTTTTTTTCCTTTTTCCCCCCCATGGAAATCCCGGTCCTAAATCTCCTGGAAAACTCCAGAGGACCTGGAAATCCCGGGAATTTTTTTGGGATTGAGCATTGGGAGTTTTTATTCCGCATTTCTTTGGGATTAAGGAAAACCCTCGGTGCCATTGGAACTCAGAAAACCATGGAAAAAAATCCCCAGAAATTCCCAGTTCCGGGGATTTTCCAGCCTGAATCCAGGGCTGGAATTCCCATGGGAGCTTCCAGAGGCTCCCAAGTTCCCTGGATCCCTTTTTTTTGGGATATTTGGGATCCCCCTGGGACAGAAGCGTCCCAGGAATTTTGGGATCCTGGGATTTTGATCCCTGTGGAGAACTGGGGGAGTTTTCCCAGTTTTTGAGGTTTTTGGGAAGCGTATTCCCAGTTTTTATTTCCTTTGGAAGCCCGCCTGGGGCGCGCAACAATTCCTTGGAATCTTTTTCCTTGGAATTGTCCTGCGCTGGGAAAGGCTGAAAATTCCCAAATCCCATCCAGGAAATCCAAATTTTCCTTTCTAACTCCGGAATATTCCGGAATTTCAGGCTAAACTCAGCTCCGGCCCGAAATTTTGGGATGAAATTCCCAAATTTTGGGCTGGAAAAGCCTCGGGATGTTCCCGAGGGCAGGGACACTTCCACTATTCCAGGCTGCTCCCACCTGGATTTGGGCACTTCCAGGGCAGCCAAATCCCCAAAATTTGGGGCAAAACCCAGAAAAAAAAATCGGGAAAAATTGGGAAAAAATCCCAATTTCGGAGAGCTGTGGTTGGAGCTGAGCTTTGGGAATTGCCCGGGGAGTTTTCCAGGGAATTCTCCAGCAGTTCCCGTGGGGAGAGACGCCGAGGAAGGAGCAGAATTCCCAAAAAATTCCCAATTTTCCGCCTTCAGCTTCCCATAAGAACCCATTCAGTGGCTGAAACACGGGGAAGAATCCTTTTGGAATTGCGTGGGGTTGGGATTGGGAGCTCTGAGCCGGAGCCCGGCTCCTCCCGCTGCCGGAATTCCCGGAATTCCCCGATCCCATGTACAGAGCTTTTTACCATTGTATATTAAATTATTTAATAGCTTTTTTTGGGAGCTTTTCCTTCTTTTCTTCTGGTTTGTTTTTATTTTCATGGAGCGGAGGTGGGAAGGGGGAGCTGGAATTCCTTGGAATTTCGGAGGAAAAGGGGAAAATCCAGGATTTTCTCCAGTGTTGCTCTGGAGTTCTTGCTCCCGAAATCGTGGAATTCTCTGGAGAAACGACCACAGGATCCTTAAAAATAGAAGGAATTTAGGGAATTGCAGAGTTTTTTCCAGGACTCTTCATGGAATAGCCGGGATCTCTCCCTAAAAATCCGATCCCTGGTGTAAGTAGTGTAAAAAAAAAAAATTGGATTTCTGCCCCGAGCCGGCAGCTGGATTGATTCCCTCTGGATCCCAGGCACGCCGGGAATTGGGAATTCCCAAAAAACGCCCCCCAAAGTATGAAAAGATTCCCCTAAAATTCCCAGAAAAATCCCCAAATCCCAATTTTCTCCCGCCAGCTCAGCAAAAATCAGCTGAGGACGAGCCGGGAATTCCGGCACTCCCTGTCCCCATTCCCAGCAGGAATCCGGGATGAATCCTGGCTGTGCCCCTCCCCGTTATCCCAGGAATTCCAGAATCCCTGGAATGAGCCCGAGCCCCCTTGGGATTTTCTATATTAGAATAATTTTGGGATGAAGTGGAATTTTACTTCTTCTACTCCAAAATTCCTTAAACTTTTCCCGCATTTCCCATTTGGAATGGCGGCTCTGGAGCTGCCAGAAATCTGGGAGAACTCCGGGTTCTAGGGATGGATCCAACCCTTGGGATTGGGGTTTATTCCCAGGACAGAATTCCTTTTTTTGTGCCTTTTATTCCCAAATTCCCCAGCAGCGCACATTTCAAATTCCAAGAAAATGGAATTAATTCCCTGGATAAAACCAGGGAAACCCAAACCTGAGGGATTAAATCCCTGCGGGAATGATCCCAAATTCTACTGGGAATGATCCCGAGCGTTAAATCCCACCGGGAATGATCCCAAGGGTTAAATCTCACTGGGAATGATCCCAAATCCCACCGGGAATGATCCCGAGGGTTAAATCCTACCGGAAATGATCCCGAATTTGTGTGGGAATGGTCCCAAGGGTTAAATCCCACCGGGAATGATCCCAAATCCCACCGGGAATGATCCCTGCAGGAGCAGCCGCACCGGACGGGGCAGCTCTGACCCAGAACAGCCCCTGAGTCACCGGAACGGGACCGGGACGGGACCGGAACCACCGGAACGGCCCCGGCACCGGCACCGGGGCCTCATCCGTGCTCCGGTACCGGCTGGAGCTATCCCGGCCCGGGCCCTGCCGCTGTTCCGGTACCGGCTGGAGCTATCCGGGCCCGGGCCCTGCCGCTGTTCCGGTACCGGCTGGAGCTATCC
>JANEHK010000860.1:969-17194 GCA_025960845.1 Tachycineta bicolor | reverse complement strand
ACTGATCATACTCTCATAATTTCTAAGCTTGTTGGCTACAGAACCCACTGTCTCTCGGTTGTTATCAGGATTAATTGTTGCAATGAATGTGGCGTATTGAGATGGTCCTAGAGTTGCTAGATTCCACAGCATTTGCCTTGTGCACTTGACTTTGTCGGGGTCATTATCATGCTGTCTACCCCTCCCAAAGAGTACTTCCAATACTGCCACTTCTCTCAGCTGTTGGATCCCTTCCTCAAGGGTCTTCTAGCGCATTTTATGATGGTGCTCCTGCATTCTGTCTCTGTGGACAAACCTCTCCCTTACACTCATTAAAAGCCGCTCCCAAAGGGAAAGGGGCCCTGGCTCCCTTACGAAGACCTGATTCACACCTGAGTCCTGGGTCAAGGGTCCCAAATTCCTTGCCTTGCTACTATTTAGTTGCATGCCTGTACCTATAAGGTCCCAGACCTGAACTAACCAGGCTGCATAAGCCTCACGTCCCCGTCGTGCAAGATCTTTTTGCAGATTACGGAGACTTTCATATGTCAGGGACTCAGTGATGATCTCAACCTCTGACTCCCCCGCGGGTTGTGAGGGCCCTCCTTTCTCATCCTCTTTGCCTGGGTGGTCTGATTTTACCTTATACTTCTTTGTTTCCACAGGGGCAACTGCTGCTGGCTGTGGCTGCCCCTGTGGTTCAGCTGGAACCTGGACGGATGTAACGTCTGTGGGTTCCGCTGCTGCACCATCAGACTTTCCTTTGTCGGGGCAGGGGGAGGGTTTCCCAGCAGCTGGGGCTAATGAGGCTACTACAGGGGAAAGGTACTCCCTCAGCAACTCACCTATCTCTTTCACTAAATCTGGGTGGTTTATTCCTGAGGCAGGCTGTGGGGCAGTGTCAGGCTGTGGGACGGGCTCAGGCTGTGGGGCAGTATCCTTACAATCTAGGAGAGGTATCAGGGTGGTTATCCAGGTCAGTATCCCCTTATCTCTAAATGCTAAACAGAACAGGCATACCAGCAACACGAGCTACTGTATGATGTCATTAACATTCAGAGATTTGAACCCTTCAAAGACTGGTGGAGTAGGTCCAAAGAGCTGGGTGAAGGGTTGTGAAAAAATTTCCCTTGGTGTCATTTCTTCACAGTAGGTACCGTTGTTAAAGTAACCTCAGAAACACACAGTTAGTGTATGATAGCCCTGAATCCATGTGCCTGCCTTCCAGAGGAAATTAAAAATCCACGATTTCCTCACTTCGTTAACCCATATAGCAAACTGGATGACAGCCACAGTAACCTTAGTTACAGGGCCCATGTTTAGAAAAGGGCCTGTAAATGGGATGAATATGGCCATACCCACATGCCACCTGAACCAGCTCAAGCTAGACCACATGATAGACAGTACACAACAATGTAGGCACTTAAGAACTGTTATTCCTTTTCTCTCAATGCCCTCGTGCCCCACGTTAAGCGCCAAATTCTGTCTTGGTTTGAAAAAGACAGGTGTCTGCTAAGGAGAGGCAGGCCTCTCTAGGAAAGGAGGAATTCAAATCCTTCCCTCCGTGTTATTATAATTTGGAAGATTAAAAAAAAACTTTTCGGTCAGAGCTATGGGGAAGGCATAACAGTCCTTTACTAGTAAATATAACAGGACAGACAAACAACAGCAGCACTTATAATAACAGTAAAACAGAACTAAAAAACCCGAGGGCAAATGGTGGAAGCTCCGGTGCTGATGGCTGGAAGCTGGAAGCGGTGGATTGTCCTCGGCAGGCAGGGGGGTGCCCTGGCAGGCAAGGTGGGCAGTGCCGGAGAACCCGCAGCGGCTGGACTCGGGCTGACCTAGAATCCAGCAGGGCAGCAAAGAAACTCCGAATTCCTGGGTGCTCCAACAGATGATAGAATTCCCAGGACCAGACTCCTCCATTAGCTGTGGACTCCAGACAGCTACTCCGTAGCCCGACCATCCTCCCCGGGAAAACCGAGAGCAGTGAGACCTCCACTCTCTGCCCCCGGTGGCCTCCTCCCTCCCCCAAAACCAAGTGATCAACCTCCTTTGTCAGGTTAAGCACCGCGAACTATCAGCACTAAAAGTCTCCTAGCAACTCATGGCGGGGGGGGGGAGGGGGGGGGGAAATTCTACAAGAAAACTTAACCCACAAAAAACCTGAAAAAAAATGTAAATAAAAAACCCAAACATTTTCAAAACCATGTAAAAACAAAGATAGTGAATGGGATCACAAGAAGTGCAGGGAAATAAAGCAAAGCTTTCCAGTTTCTCATTGAAATTGCAAGATTTCATTCCCTTTGCTGAAAGGAAATCTTTTCTTTTCAAGAATGGGATTGAAATCTTGAAATCATAAAACAAAGTCTAACAAGTGCTCTGGAAAGAGGATATGATCAATAAGAGTGGAATGGAAAAACTCCAAAAATTTTGGAAATGGAGGGATCACAGTCAAGAGGACAGAGATGAAATGAGAGCCAGTGAAAAAGACCATAACTTCCTCAAATTACTCCAAATCCAATCCTTAAACACGGAAAGAAATGTAAATTCAGAGACAGGAGAGCAATCTGAAAAAACAAAATGTGAAAAAAAAAAAAACCAAAAATTTTCAAAACCATGTAAAAACAATGATAGTGAATGGGATGACACGAAGTGCAGGGTAATGGAGCAAAGCTTGCAAGTTTAATCCTCATTGAAATCGCAAGATTTCATTCCCTTTGCTGAAAGGATGGCTTTTCTTTTCCGGAAATGGAATGAAATCTTGGAATCACAGAACCAATTCTAATCAGTGTTCCAAAAAGGAGATATGATCAAAAAGCATGGAATAGAAAAAAATGCAGAATCTATGGAAAGGTAGCGATCACAGCCCATGAGGACTGAGATGAAATGAGGGCCAGTGTGAAAGACCATAACTTTCTCAAATTACTCCAAATCCAATCCTTGAAAACAGGATGAAATGTAAATTCAGAGACATAAGAGCAATCTGCAGAAACAAAATTGTCATGGGTTAGTACAATTTAATTTTTAGTTATAAAAGAATGTAAAATACTTCTCCAGGTCAGGACCTGGGAATTGCTTTAGAAGACATAGAGACCTATTAAAGAGTTAGAATATTGACATCTGGTCTGACCACTGAAATTGTTAGCTTAGAATTTGGGAAGTACCATATAAAACCCCTTGATTTCTTGTAGGTTGGGTTTTCTCCTTCTTCCTTTGGCCAGAGAGAGACAGGTAACATTGAGCTGGGCCTGCTGCCCCCTCCTTTTTAGGAGGGGAAGCCGGCCTGAGGCCTGGCCGGATTCCATCGGCTCCTGTGTGAAGAGGGGGGAAGGAGAAGTTGCTGTCTTGTGGCAGCCGCTTTCTTCAAGTTTCCTTTGAGCAGAGAGGGATCTCTGCTGGGCCCTGATGGGAGCTATGAGCACTGTCTGGGCCGAGGCCACCCCGATTTGCACCGAGGGTAGGGCTGAGAAGGCATTTATGATCTTGCTTGAGTTTTTTCCTAGACTGCCCAGGTGCTCCAATTTCTAATGTTTCTGCGTGAGTTTTTTCTTATCAGCTCGGCCTTGAACAACTAACACTATGAGCTACAGAGAGTGAAAGACAAAAACTCTGAGCAGATTTAACTTTTTCTTAGCACCATGAAGCTTCCAGAGCTTGGCCCTTCTCTGAGAGAATAAAGAAGGACAGAGTGAACATAAAGAACAACACGATGAAGTCAGTAGCAAGAGTGAAAAGACTATTGGGACAGCGGGTTGAAGAGTTGGTTGTTCTAGTCTTACTTGAGCCATGGAAATGAACTCTAAGTTATTCCTGTAAATCGTGGGAAAGATATGCATTTAGGGAGATGATTGTTTTGCGTGTAGATTCGAGCAAAGGTGTTTGTGATGAACTAAGTCATATCCTATAAGATGCTTGAACAGAGATAAAGATGCGAAGCCCCCTGTGCCAGTGAAGAAGGGAGAAGATATCTCTGTACCTTGAAGTGAAGAATCCTTGGCTTTGGAGTTATTTATCTTTAAAAAGTGACACCCCAGTATGCAAAAGTCTAAGACCCATGACCCATAAGTAGCTTGGGAAACTGCTCCTGGGAGGGTCACAAAAGCAGGTTTATCTGGCGGTTGTTTTTGTGACAGTTTAAAACCCACAAGAGAACTGTTCTAAGTTGTCAGTGGTATCCATGACTCAAAAGGATACTCTTCCCCTAATGAATTGATGGAAGATGATTATCAGATAGTGAAACACACTTAAAATTACAAGTTTTTTCTCTTTATGTTGTTTTGTAAAAAAGTAAACATTTTGAAAGGAAAAGGAATTTTTTTTTTTTAAATTCATTCCATTTTAGTTTTTTTCCAACTTTCTGTTTTTCTATTCATTAGTGTAAGTTAATAAACTATTTGTTAATTTTAAAGTTAAGACTGCGTTGTTTTTCACCTAGTCTCTCCCTCAAAAAAGAGTAAGTACCAAAACCAAAACTGAGTGAATGTGAACCACTACATTAAGTAGAGATTCTGCCCAGTTTCAAATCAAACCTATGACAAAAACGAAAATAAAAAACCCAAAAATTTTCAAAACCATGTGAAAATAATAATAGTGAATGGGATGATGAGATGTGCAGGGAAATGGAGCCAAGCTTGCCAGTTCAAACCTCATTGACATTGCAAGACTTTATTCCCTTCCATTAAAGGAAGGCTTTTCTTTTCAGGAATGGGAATGAGATTATGAAATCAGAAAACCAGGTCTAACAAGTGCTCTAGAAATGAGATATAATCAAAAAGAGTGGAATGGAGAAACTCCAGAAATTTTGGAAATGGAGGGATCACAGCCAAAAGGACTGAGATGAAATGAGGGCCAGTGAAAAAGAGGAAAACGTGCTCAAATTACTCAAAATCCAATCCTTAAACGTAAGAAGGAATGCAAATTCAGAGTCAGGAGAGCAATGTAAATAAACAAAATGTGATAAAAAAACCCCAAAAATTTTCAAAACCATGTGAAAACAATGATAGTGAATGGCATGACACCAAGTGCAGGGAAATGGAGAAAAGCTGGCCAGTTCAATCCTCATTGAAATTGCAAGATTTCATTCCCTTTGCTGATACGAAGGCTTTTCTTTTCAGGAAAGGGAATGGAATCTTGAACTCAGAAAACCAAGTCTAACAAGTGCTCTGGAAAGGACATATGATCAAAAAGAGTGGAATGGAAAAACTCCAGAAATTTCGGAAATGGAGGGATCACAGCCAGGAGGACTGAGATGAAATGAGGGCCAGTGAAAAACTACCATAACTTGCTCAAATTACTACAAATCCAATCCCTAAATGCGGGAAAGAATGTAAATTCAGAGACAAGGGAGAAATCTGAATAAACAAAATGTAAAAAAAAAAAAAAAATTTTTTTTCGAAACCAAGTGAAAACAATGATAATGAATGGGATGACACAAAGTGCAGGGTAATGGAGCAAAGCTTTCCAGTTTAATCCTCATTGAAATAGAAAGATTTCATTCCCTTTCCTGAAAGGAAGGCATTTCTTTTCAGGAATGGAAATGAAATCTTGAACTCACAGAACCAAGCCTAAGAAGTGCCCTGGAAAGGGGATATGATCAAAAAGGGTGGAATGGAAAAACTCCAGAAATTTTGGAAATGGAGGGATCACAACCAAGGGGACTGAGATGAAATGAGAGCCAGTGAAAATACCATAACTTGCTCAAATTCTTCCAAATCCAATCTTTAAACGTGGAAAGGAATGTAAATTCAGAGACAAGGGAGCAATCTGAAAAAACAAAATGTAAATAAAAACCCCCAAAATTTTCAAAACCAAGTGAAAACAATGATAGTGAATGGGATGACAAGAAGTGCAGTGAAATGGCGCAAGGCTTGCCAGTTTAAACCTAATGGAAATTGCAAGATTTCATTCCCTTTCTTGAAAGGAAGGCTTTATTTTCAGGACTGGGAATGAAATCTTGAACTCAGAAAACCAAGTCGAAAAAACACTCTGGAAAGGGTATATGAGCAAAAAGATTGGAATGGAAAAACTCCACAAATTTTGGAAATGGAGCGATTACAGCCAAGAGGACTGAGATGAAATGAGGGCCAGTGAAAAAGACCGTAACTTGCTCAAATTACTCCAAATCCAATCCTTAAACGTGGGATGAAAAGAAAATGCAGAGACAGGTGATCGACCTGAACAAACAAAGTGTAAATAAAAAACACAAAAATTTTCAGAAACATGTGGAAACAATGATGGTAAATGGGATGACACGAACTGCAGGAAAATGGGGCAAAGGTGTTCAGCTGAGTCCTCATTGAAATTACAAGATTTCATTCCCTTTCCTGAAACGAAGGCTTTTCTTTTCAGGAAAGGGAATGGAATCTTGAACTCAGAAAACCAAGACGAACAAGTGCTCTGGAAAGGAGATATGATAAAAAAGAGTGGACTGGAAAAAAATGCAGAAATTTTGGAAATGAAAGGAATACAGCTAAGAAGACTGAGATGAAATGAAGGCCAGTGAAAAAAACCCATAACTTGCTCAAATTACTCCAAATCCAATTTTTAAGCGTGGGAAGAAATCTAAAGTCAGAGAAAGGAGAGCAGTCTGGAAAACAAAATGTGATAAAAAAAAAGCAAACATTTTCTAAACCATGTGAAAACAATGATAGTGAATGGGATGACAAGAACTGCAGGGAAATAAAGCAAAACTATCCAGTTAAACCTCATTGAAATCGCAAGATTTCATTCCCCTTGCTGAAAGGAATGCTTCTATTTTATGGAATGGGAATGAAATCTTGAAATCAGAAAACCAAGTCTAACAAGTGCTCTGGAAAGGAGGTATGACCAAAAAGCGTTCAATGGAAAAAAATGCCGAAATTTTGGAAATGGAGGGATCACAGCCAAGAAGAGAGATATGAAATGAGGGCCCGTGACAAAGACCACAACTGGCTCAAACTACTCCAAATCCAATCTTTAAACGCAAGAAGAAATACAAACTCAGTGACAGGAGAGCAATCTGAAGAAAACAAATGTAAATAACAAACCCCAGAATTTTAAAATCATGGGAAAACAATGATAGTGAATGGGATGACAGGAAGTGCACGGAAATGGAGCAAAGCTTGCCAGTTCAATCCTCATTGAAATCGCAAGATTTCATTCCCTTTGCTGGAACGAAGTCTTTTCTTTTCAGGAAAGGGAACGGAATCTTGAACTCAGAAAACCATGTCTAACAAGTGCTCTGGAAAGGACATATGATCAAAAAGAGTGGAATGGAAAAACTCCAGAAATTTTGGAAATGGAGGGATCACAGCCAAGAAAACTGAGATGAAATGAGGGCCATTGAAAAAGACCATAACTTGCTCAAATTATTCCAAACCCAATCTTTAAACGCGGGAAGAAATGTACATTCAGAGACAGGAGAGCAACTTGAAGAAACTAAACGTGAACAAAAAAAGGAATAATTTTCAAAACCAAGTGAAAACAATGATAGTGAATGGGATGATAAGAAGTGCTGGGAACTGGAGCAAAGCTTGCCAATTTAATCACTTAAATCGCAAGATTTCATTCCCTTTCTAGTTACGAAGGCTTTTCTTTTCAGGAATGGGAATGAAATCTTGAAATCAGGAAACCAAGTCTAACAAGTGCTCTGGAATTGAGATATGCTCAAAAAAAGTGGAATGGAAAGAAATGCAGAAATTTTTGAAATGGAGGAATCACGGCCTAGATGACTGAGATGAAATGAAAGCAAGTGAAAAAACCATTGCTTGCTCAAATTACTTCACATGAAATCCTTAAACATGGGGAGAAATGTCAATTCAGAGTCAGGAGAACAACCTGAAGAAACAAAATGTGAAAAAAACCCCAAATTTTTCAAAACCGCTGGAAAACAATGATAGTGAATGTAATGACAAGAAGAGCAAGGAAATAAAGCAAAGCTTGCCAGTTTATTCCTCATTGAAACTGCATGATTTTATTCCCTTTCCTGAAAGGAAGGCTTCTATTTTCAGGAATGGGAATGAAATCTTGAAATCAGAAAACCTAGTCTAAAAAGTGCTCTGAAAATGAGGTATGATCAAAAAGAGTGGAATGGAAATACTTCAGGAAATTTTGGAAAGGGGGGGATCATAGCCATGATGACTGAGATGAAATGAGGGTCAGTGAAAAAGACCATAACTTGCTCAAATTAGTCCAAATCCAATCCTTTAACGCCGGAAGAAATGTAAATTCAGAGACAGGAGAGCAATCTGAAGAAACAAAATGTGAAAGAAAAAAAAAAAAACAAGGAAAAAGGAGAATTTCAAAACCATGTGAAAACAATGGTGGTGAATGGGATGACAAGAAATGCAAAGAAATGGAGCAAAGCTTGCCAGTTTGATCCTCATTGAAATTGCAAGATTTCTGTCCCTTTCCTGAAAGGAAGGCTTCTTTTTTCAGGAATGGGAATGAAATCTGGAAATCAGAAAACCAAGTCTAACAAGTGCTCTGGAAAGCCCATATGATCAAAATGAGTGGAATGGAAAAACTCCAGAAATTTTGGAAATGGAGGGATCACAGCCAAGAGGAGTGAGATGAAATGAGGGCCAGTGAAAAAGACCATAACTTGCTCAAATTACTCCAAATCCAATCCGTAAACGCAGGACGAAATGTAAATTCAGAGTCAGGAGAGCAACCTGAGGAAACAAAATGTAATTAAAAAAAAAGGGAAAAGGGAAAATTTCAAAACCATGTGAAAACAATGATAGTGAATGGGATGACAAGACATGCAGGGTAATGGAGCAAAGCTTGCCTGTTTAATCCTCATTGAAATCGCAAGATTTCATTCCCTTAGCTGAAACGAAGGCTTTTCTTTTCAGGAAAAAGAATGGAATTTTGAACTCAGAAAACCAAGTCCAAAAAGTGCTCGGAAAGGAGATATCCTCAAAAAGGTTGGAATGGAATAACTCCAGAAATTTTGGAAATGGAGGGATCACAGCCAAGAGGACTGAGATGAAATAAGGGTCAGTGAAAAAGACCATAACTTGCTCAAATTACTCCAAAGCCAATCCTTAAATGCGGTAAGAAATGTAAATTCAGAGACAGGAAAGCAATCTGAAGAAACGAAATGTAATTTAAAAAAAAGGGAAAAGGAAAAAGGGAAAATTTCAAAACCATGTGAAAACAATGATGGTGAATGCGATGACACAAAATGCTGGGTAATGGAGCAAAGCTTTCCAGTTTAATCCTGATTGAAATCACAAGATTTCATTCTCTTTGCTGAAACGAAGGCTTTTCTTTTCAGGATAGGGAATGGAATCTTGAACTCAAAAAACCAAGTCTAAAAAGTGCTCGGAAAGGAGATGTCCTCAAAAAGGTTGGAATGGAAAAACTCCAGAAATTTTGGAAATGGAGGGATCACAGCCAAGAGTACTGAGATGAAATGAGGGCCAGTGAAAAAGACCATAACTTGCTCAAATTACTCCAAATCCAATCCTTAAATGCGGGAAGAAATGCAAATTCAGAGACAGGAAAGCAATCTGAAGAAACAAAATGTAAAGAAAAAACCCAAAAAATTTCAAAACCATATGAAAACAATCATAGTGAATGGGATGACACAAAGTGCAGGGAAATGGAGCAAAGCTCTCCAGTTTAATCCTCATTGAAATCGCAAGATTTCATTCCCTTTTCTGAAAGGAAGGCTTTTCTTTTCCAGAAAGGGAATGGAATCTTGAACTCAGAAAACCAAGTCTAACAAGCACTCTGGAAAGGACATATGATCAAAAAGAGAGGAATGGAAAAACTCCAGAAATTTTGGAAATGGAGGGATCACAGCCAAGAGGAGTGAGATGAAATGAGGGCCAGTGAAAAAGAACATAACTTGCTCAAATTACTGCAAATCCAATCCTTAAATGCGGGAAGAAATGTAAATTCAGAGACAAGAGATCAATCTGAAGAAAAAAATGTAAATAAAAAACACAAAAATTTTCGAAACCAAGTGAAAACAATGATAGTGAATGGGATGACACACGGTGCAGGGTAACGGAGCAAAGCCTGCAAGTTTAATCCTCATTGAAGTTGCAAGATTTCATTCCCTTTGATGAATGGAAGGCTTTTCTTTTCAGGACAGGGACTGAAATCTTGAACTCACAGGACCAAGTCTACCAAGTGCTCTGGAAAGGAGATATGATGAAAAAGAGTGGGATGGAATAAAATGCAGAAATTTTGGAAATGGAGGGATCACAGCCAAGAGGACAGATGAAATGAGGGCCAGTGAAAAAGACCATAACTTGCTCAAATTATTCCAAATCCAGTCCTTAAATGCAGGAAGAAATGTAAATTCGGAGTAAGGAAAGCAATCTGGGGCAAAAAAATCTAAATTAAAAAAAAGAAAAAAGGAAAAAGGGAAAATTTCAAAACCATGTGAAAACAATGGTAGTGAATGGGATGACACGAAGTTCAGGGTAATGGAGCAAAGCTTGCCAGTTTAATCTTCATTGAAATCGCAAGATTTCATTCCCTTTATTGAAACGAATACTTTTCTTTTCAAGAAAGGGAATGGAATATTGAACTCGGAAAACCAAGTCTAACAAGTGCTCTGGAAAGTGCATATAATCAAAAAGAGTGGAATGAAAAAAATGCAGAAATTTTGGAAATGGAGGGATCACAGCCAATAGGACTGAGATGAAATGAGGGCCAGTGAAAAAGGCTGTAACTTGCTCAAATTACTCCAAATCCAAGCCTTAAACGCCGGAAGAAATGTAAATTCACAGAAAGGGGTACCATCTGAAAAAAACAAAATGTAGGTATAAAAACCCCATAGTTTTCTAAACCATGTGAAAACAGTGAACGGGATGACTAGAAGTGCAGGGAAATGGAGCAAATCTTGCCAGTTTAATCCTCATTGAAATTGCTGGATTTCATTCCCTTTCCTGAATTGAAGTCTTTTCTTTTCAGGAAAGGGAATGAAATCTTGAACTCACAGGACCAAGTCTAACAAGTGCTCTTGAAAGGAGATATGATGAAAAAGAGTGGAATGGAAAAACTCCAGAAATTTTGGAAATGGAGGGATCACAGCCAAGAGGACTGAGATGAAATGAGGGCCAGTGAAATAGACCATAACTTGCTCAAATTATTCCAAATCCAATCCTTAAATGCAGGAAGAAATGTAAAATCAGAGTAAGGAAAGCAATCCGAGGAAACAAAATGTAAATTAAAAGAAAGGGAAAAGGAAAAAGGGAAAATTTCAAAACCATGTGAAAACAATGATAGTGAATGGGATGACAAGAAGTGCAGGGAAATGGAGCAAAGCTTTCCGGTTCAATCCTCATTGAAATTGCAAGATATCATTCCCTTTGCTAAAAGGAAGCCTTTTTTTTTTTCAGGAATGGGATTGGAATCTTGAACTCACAGGACCAACTCTAACAAGTGCCCTGGAAAGGAAATATGATCAAAAAGAATGGAATAGAAAAAAATGCAGAAATTTTGGAACTGGAGAGATCACAGCCAAGAGGACTGAGATGAAATGAGGGCCAGTGAAAAAGACCATAACTTGCTCACATTACCCCAAGTCCATTCTTCATACGCGTGAGGAAATGTAAATTCAGAGACAGGTGAGAAATCTGAAGAAGAAAAATGTAAATAAAAAATCCCCAAAATTTCAAAACCGTCTGAAAACAATGATAGTGAATGAGATGACAAGAAGTGCAGGGAAATAAAGCAAAGCTTGCTAGTTTATTTATCATTGAAATTGCAAGACTTCATTCCATTTCCTGAAAGGAAGTCATCAAATTAAAGGAATGGGAATGAAATCTTGAAATCAGAAAACCAAGTCTAAAGAATGCTCTGGAAAGGAGATATGATCAAAAAGATTGGAATGGAAAAACTACAGAAATTTTGCAAATGGAGGGATCATAGCCATGATGACTGAGATGAAATGAGAACCAGTGAAAAAGACCATAACTTGCTCAAATTACTCCAAATCCAGTCCTTTAATGCGGGAAGAAATGCAAATTCAGAGACAGGAGAGCAATCTGAATAAACAAAATCTAAATAAAAAACCCAAAAAATTTTCAAAACCATGTGATAACAGTGACAGTGAATGGGATGAAAAGAAGTGCAGGGAAGGGGAGCAATACTTGCCAGTTTAATCCTCAATGAAATCGCGAGATTTCATTCCCTTGTCTAAAAGAAAGGCTTTTCCTTTCAGGAATGGGAATGAAATCTTGAAATCAGAAAACCAAGTCTAAAAAATGCTCTTGAAAGCACATATGATCAAAATGAGTGGAATGGAAAAACTCCTGAAATTTTGGAAATGGAGGGATCACAGCCAAGAGGACTGAGATGAAATGAGGGCCAGTGAAAAAGATCGTAACTTACTCAAATTACTCCAAATCCAAGCCTTAAACGCCGGAAAAAATGTAAATTCAGAGACAAGAGAGCAATCTGAAGAAAAAAAATGTGATAAAGAAAAAGGGAAAAGGAAAAGGGGAGAATTTCAAAACCATGTGAAAACAATGATAGTGA
Source organism: Tachycineta bicolor (assembly GCA_025960845.1). NCBI lineage: Eukaryota > Metazoa > Chordata > Aves > Passeriformes > Hirundinidae > Tachycineta > Tachycineta bicolor. The sequence continues at coordinate 4,729 of JANEHK010000860.1, read as the reverse complement.
ATGGGATGACAAGAAGTGCAGGGAAATGGAGCAAAGCTTTCCAGTTTAATCCTCATTGAAATCGCAAGATTGCATTCCCTTTGCTGAAACGAAGTATTTTCTTTTAAGGAAAGGGAATGGAATCTTGAAATCAGAAAACCAAGTCGAACAAGTGCTCTGGAAAGGAGATACGATCAAAAAGATTGGAATGTAAAAACTCCAGAAATTTTGGAAATGGAGGGATCACAGCCAAGAGGACTGAAATGAAATGAGGGCCTGTGAAATAGACCATAACTCGCTCAAATTACTCCAAATCCAATCCTTAAATGCTGGAAGAAATGTAAATTCAGAGACAGGAGTGCAATCTGAATAAACAAAATGTAAAAAAAAAAAAAAAAGAATTATTTTCAAGACCATGCGAAAACAATGATAGTGAAGGGGATGACAAGAAATGCAGGGAAATGAAGCAAAGCTTTTCAGTTTAATCCTCATTGAAATTGCAAGATTTCATTCCCTTTGCTGAAAAGAAAGGCTTTTTATTTCAGGAAAGGGACTGAATTCTTCAACTAACAGAACCAGCTCTAACGAGTGCTCTGGAAAGGAGGTGTGATCAAAAAGAGTGGAATGGAAAAACTCCAGGAATTTTGGAAATGGAGGGATCACAGCCAAGATGACTGCGATGAAATGAGGGCCAGAGAAAAATACGATAACTTGCTCAAATTACTCCAAATCCAGTCCTTAAATGCGGGAAGAATTGTAAATTCAGAGATAAGAGAGCAATCAGAAGAAACAAAATGTAAATATAAAAAGCTAAAATTTTCAAAACCTTGTGAAATCAATGATAGTGAATGGGATGACCAGAAGTGCAGGGAAATGGATCAAAGCTTTCCTGTTTAATCCTCATTGAAATTCCAAGATTTCATTCCGTTCCCTCTGAGGAAGGTTTTTCTTTTCAGGAATGGGAATGAAATCTTATAATCAGAAAAACAAGTCTAACAAGTGCTCTGAAAAGGTGATATATGATCAAAAAGAGTAGAATGGTAAAACTACAGAAATCAAAGAAATGGAGGGATCACAGCCAAGAGCACTGCGATGAAATGAGGGCCGGTGAAAATCACTGCTAGAAGCAGAGAAATGGTGCAGGGGCATATTTGCTCGCTAGAAAAGTGAAAAACACACATATGATGTGAACAGTGCTAATCGATGCAAAGAACCATACACAGCGATAGCTGTACGCACTGTTCTCGCCAAGCAGATCTTATTCAAATTTTTAGCTTGTAACATAAAAACTAAGCAAGCAGAGAGCAACCCACATGCTGTACTGGTTGCAAACATGGAAAACAGACACGCTGGAATCAGAATCTCAGAAATCACTGGTAGAGGCAGAGAAATGCTGCATGCATGCTGTACTTGCTGCAAACAGGGAAAACAGAAACCCTAGCTTGAGAATCTCAGAAATCACTGATAGAAGCAGAGAAATGCTGCAGGAGCATGTTTGCTTGCTAGAACAAGTGAAAAACAGACATATGCTGTGCACAGCGCAACCGAATAAAAAGAAGCATACACACAGAGAGCTGTGTGAACTGTCTTTGCAAAACAGAGCTTGTTCAACTTTACAGCTTCTAACATGAAAACAAAGCAAGCAGAGAGCAACCCACATGCGGTACCTGTTCCAAACATGGAAAAGAGACACCCTAGCATAAGAATCTCAGAAATAACTGATAGAAGCAGAGAAATGCACCAGGAGCATGTTTGCTTGCTCGAACAATAGAAAAACAGACATATGCTGTGCACAGTGCCAACCGATTAAAAGAAGAATACACAGAGAGAGCTGTGCGCAAAGTTCTGACAAAGCAGAGCTTGTTCAACTTTACAGCTTCTAACATGGAAAGAGAGAAAGCAGACTGCAACCCACTTGCCCTACTCGTTACAAATATGGAAAAGAGATACCCTAGCATATGTATCTCAGAAATCACTAATAGAACCGGAGAAACGCTTCATTCATACTGTACCTGCTGCAAACATGGAAAACAGACACCCTAGCATCAGAATCTCAGAAATCACTGAGAGAGGAAGAGAAATGCTGCAGGAGCATGTTTGCGTGCTCGAAAAGGTGAAAAACACACATATGCTATGCACAGTGCAAACCGGTGAAAAGAAGCATACACAGCGAGAGCTGTGCGCACTGTTCTTGGAAAGCAGAGTTTGTTCAACTTCACAGCTTGTAACATGAAAACAGAGCAAGCAGAGAGCAACCCATATGCGGTACTTGTTGCAAACATGGGGAACAGACACGCTGGCATCAGAATCTCAGAAATCACTGATAGAAGCAGAGCAATGCTGCATGCATGCGGTTCTTGTTGCAAACATGGAAAACAGACACCCTAGCATCAGAATATCTGGAATAACTGACAGTAGCAGCGAAATGCTGCGGGAGCATGTTTGATGTCTAGAACAAGAGAAAAACACACATATGCTGTGCACAGTGCAAACCAATGAAAAGAAGCAAACACAGCGAGGGCTGTGCGCACTGTTGTCACAAAGCAGAGCTTGTTCAACTTTACAGCTTAAAACAAGAAAACAAAGCAAGCAGAGAGCAACTCACATGCAGTACTTGTTGCAAACATGGAAAAGAGACACCCTAGCCAAAGAATCTCAGCAATCACGGATGGACGCAGAGAAATGCTGCAGGAGCATGTTTGCTTGCTAGAAAAATAGAAAAACAAACATATGCTGTGCACAGTGAAAACCGATGAAAAGAAGCATAAATAGCGAGAGCTAAGCACACGGTTCTCGCAAAGTAGGGCTTGTTCAACTTTACAGCTTGTAAAATAAAAACAAAGCAAGCAGAGAGCAACCCACATGCTGTACTTTTTGCACACATGGAAAACAGACAGGCTAGCATCAGATTCTCAGGAATCACTGATAGATACAGAGAAATGCTCCATCCATGCTGCACTTGTTGCAAACATGGAAAGCAGACACCCTAGCATCAGAATCTCAGAAATCACTGATAGGTACAGAGAAATGCTGCATACATGCTGTGTTTTTTGCAAACGTGGAAAACGGACAACGTTGAATCACAATTACAGAAATCACTGATAGAAGCAGAGAAATGCTGCATACAAGCTGTACTTGTTGAAAACATGGAAAACAGACACCCTAGCATCAGAATCTCAAAAATCACTGCTAGAAGCAGAGAAATGCTGCATACATGGTGTACTTGTTGCAAACATGTAAAACAGGCAGCCTAGCATCAGAATCTCAGAAATCATATATAGAAGCCGAGAAAGGTTGCAGGAGTATGTTTGCTTGCTAGAACAAATGAAAAACACACATATGCTGTGCAAAGTGCAAACCGATGGAAAGAAGCATACACAGTGAGAGCAGTGTGCACTGTTCTCGCAAAGTAGGGCTTGTTCAACTTTACAGCTTGTAACATGGAAACAAAGCAAGCAGAGAGCAACCCTCATGCTGTATTTGTTGCAAACATGGAAAACAAACAGCCTAGAATCAGAATCTCAGAAATCACTGAAAGGTACAGAGAAATGCTGCATACATGCTGTATTTGTTGCAAACATGGAAAACAGACACCCTTGAATCACAATTGCAGAAATCACGGATAGAAGCAGAGAAATGCTGCATACATGCTGTACTTGCTGAAAACATGGAAAACAGACACCCTAGCATCAGAATCTCAGAAATCACTGCTAGAAGAAGAGAAATGCTGCAGCACCATGTTTGCTTGCAAGAACAATAGAAGAACACACATATGCTGTGC